>CAXITT010000916.1:221917-240354 GCA_964033795.1 Lymnaea stagnalis | reverse complement strand
GTTTTTCATTCTCCATTAGCTCATTAAAAAATTGAGAATATATTAGATTGATAGTTACACTGAAAAATCATGGTATTTCTCAGAGTGGTTAACATCAGCAAAGTTTTTTTTGAAATATTGCAAAACTTGAAGACATTTTTTAAAAAAATATTTTGAAATGTTTTGAGAGTTACATACCGGTTCAAGTGACACAAAATATTTCCAATAAGTTTGCTTAACAAATCGATTACTATCAACAATTGTCCAATAAGTTGGCTTAACAAATCGATTGCTATCAACAAGTGTCCAATAAGTTGGCTTAACAAATCGATTTCCATCAACAATTGTCCATGGGAATAGTGCATTTACATTCGGATATAGCTCCATTTAGGTGCAGCAGTAATACCTAGGTTACCGAGGCATGTTCCAAGGGATCGCTCAGACAATGTTTATTTGCTGTGAACATTGAGGAGAAATAAGATGACACAAGTTAAATGAAAGAAAGGCAGTTAAGTCGTCGCTAACAAAAGTACGAACCAGCCGGACAGCGAGGGAAAAGTACGGAAAAATACAGACGCACAATTTAGTACAGAAAAAGGGGTCAAAAATACAAACTGCCCGTACTAAATACGGACGTCTGGTAACGCTGGTAAATTGGCTTTTGTTTCTAATTTATATTATTTTTGGTGAAAGCATGTTGATTTAATAAATGAAAATTCCACCTAAAAAGTTGCATACTTTAAAACTGTGCCATCACAAATAAGCACTCCATTTTCTATTACTTACATGCTGAACGCAAATGGAAAAAAAAAACAACACCATATTTTACTGATAAAAAGAATATTTTCTTAATATTTCCAAATGTTGCAGTTCAACAGAAAAAGAAAACTGTTAATAAGAAAGCTATGTATATTTTTATGGGTTCCAATAATTTGTCACTTTATAAATCTGATATGAATGGCATAACTATTTTAAAAAGACATCAGTTGTTTACAAACGAAATTATATATTTATTAATGTTGGATTTTATCTAAGGGAAACCTTTGGCATATAAAGTGTAAATTTCTCTATTTTCCGTAGAAATAAATTGTTTTTTTGGCATTGAAAACTACGCTACATTTCATCAAATCAATGACAAATTGCCATTTCTTTGTACTTACAAATACTTTGAACTAAACCCTTAGAATTGACCAAGTGGTAAACATATTTTTTTTTTCCTAAAATTCGTACAAAAAAAAAGGATTTGACTTCTTAATTGAAATGCTAGTTCACAAAAAAAAAATTCTTAGCTATCTACTTGATTTTTATCGAACATGATATAAATTAATATAAAAAAAAAGAATGCATTGGGATGGGACTTTTTTTTATTATCATGATATTAAACAGAGAAAAACAGGTGAAAAGTTATTCATAATAAATATAAACCAAGTATTTACAAACAAAAGAAAGCATGTCACGTGCCTACAATGTATAATAAAAGCAATCGTACTTTAAAAGCTATGCTTTTCCGATGAAATATAATGTGTAAACATATTGCACATGTGTGACAATTAACTAATTATTATTAAAATTGTAGATCCTTATGGATATGTAAATGTATTTTAATTAATTGTCATAAAAGTATTTAAACTTGTGAATTGCAAAAAATAAACCAATACACATAGGGAAATATGTCAACAACGGAAAGTAAGACGCGAGCGACCAGTACGAAATTTATAACCGAATATTATACCAAGATTAGCTTTAAATATATGGATCATCTAAGATATGGAGCCTAGGATGAAAACAGGTTGACGCTAATGCATCTGAGGCAAGAGGCTAAGATGGAACACCCGGGCTGATGATTCTAGCTTCACAGCCCCCAGAAAGCTGCCAATAGGAAACCGTTTCATCCCAGCTACTTCGCAAACTTTTGCGGGGTGGTAACCCACTGTAGAACACCTCTTAAAAGGCGTCCGTCTCTTCAACGGGATTAGTTGGGGGTAGATTTTAGAACTTCAAGTGATCATTTCGTCTCCTAGGAAAGTCGATCGTGTGCACTGTGTGGATGCACAGCGTCGGGCCGACCGGGTTTATTTTTGTGGGGCGGCCTCCAGCGGAACCCGATCGACTGGACTCGGATGGGAGCTGTTCTGGCAAAGGTGCATTCTCCAACATGCCACTTCACGGCTCAATAGTAGGACTTAGGGGGGGGGGTTCTTTGGGGAGGGCATAAAGAGCATTAGCTCGACGACCTGATGATGCTATTTTCTAATGTGTAGTATATATAAAGCCTAGCATAATTGTTTTTTTATAGATGTCACTAGGGTTGCAACGTTACAGGCAACATTTAACTTCATTTTAAAAATTGTCTACAAGGTTCTTATCCAAAAGATGACCATTTGTCAGAATCATAATTCCATATAGTGTCAGACTCATAAACATCCCCAATGTTAAACACATAATCATACCCAGTGTCAGATACAAAATCAGACATAGTGTTTAATTCATAACAATGCTATTTTGGGAAAGAAAAGTTAAATAAATCAAAGGAGAAAAAGCTTTTATAGTTTGAGTCTGAAATTTAAAAAAAAAAAAGTTTACCGTTTTCAATCCAACATCAAGTAATTACAAAAAGTGCTTTAAATCATTTAATAGCATAGATTTATCAAAAAAATGAACTTCATATTATTGTTTACAATTTAGTGTCACATGGTAAATATTGTTAAATCATAAAGTTTACTTAATGACATCATACATTAGGCAACATATTTTGAATGCAGAGATTCTTTGAGGGGGCATTTTCTTTTTTTTCGATTTTTATTATTGATAAACTCACATCACCCCCACCGAAAATAATACTGATAATAAGTTTGTTATTAGTATATAAAAAAAAACATTTATGAAATATATATTATATATGTATAATCTGAAAGATTCAATAGTTATTGACTTTTAAAGTCAGGCGGAGATATACTTTTTTAAGGTAGACACACGAAAATATTTGAATGAAATGTCTCATCACGTCTTTGTCAGGAAGCATCATTGATTCAAATCTGTGCAGTTGTTAAGAGTCTGTTGAACATAAAACTAAAGTATAAATAAATACAACAGCTTGTGCAAGGATGTCGTATACAACAAAATATAAATAAATGTAACGATCGATGCAAAGAAGCAGTTGTCAAGTTTGTCAAGGCAATCAGTAATAGGGTAAGGAGGGGAGGAAAGAAAGACAATAATATTTAATTATTATCTTTGAATGCTGGTGCACAACCGAAACGTAGTAGGCACGACCTCAGCAATCGCACCTCTTTGAATATGAGATGTTACAAAATGCAATTATTGACCCACTATGATTCTCAAAGAAAAAAATGAAAATGACATGCTGTTGAGACAAAATTTGATAATGAGATGTTGTCTAGAAAGGTTTTGATAATGGCATGTTGTCAATAAAAAAATTGACAATTTGATGTCGTAAAGACAATTATTGTTAATAAGATGTTGTCATGAGAAGTATTGATAACGAGACGTTGTCAAGTTAGGTATTCATAATGAGATTTTGTCAAGACATATATTTATAATTAGATGATGCTAATACAAGTATTGAATTTAAAATGATTTCAAAACAAGTATTTGCCATGAGATTGTGTCAAGACAAACAATGATAATGAGGGGTTGTTAAAAGTATTGATAATGAAATGTTCTCAAGAGAAGTTTTGATAAAGACATGTTGTCAAGACAAATATTGATAATGCGGTATAGTCAAGACAATAATTGATAATGAAATGCTGTTGAGAATAGAATTTATAACGAGACTTTGTTCAAACAATTATTGAAAACCAACTGGTGTAGTAAGCAGCACAGTGGCGTTCTACTTGCTCAAACAGGATTCTAAGATTGTGTCTTTGCAAGGTTTTTGGAGTCGTTCATGAATGTAACTAGGGTCAATCTGATGGTAGAGGAGACTAAGAAATCATGCAACGTTTGATGGACACATAACATAGTCTGGTAAATTATTTCCTTATCCCCATAAAATGTTCCGTACAGACTTAAAAATGGGATTACTTCTCTGACGGGTGTTGATGATTAAAGTGTTTGAAGAAATTGTTTGAGTAGAATTTCAAGGTCTGTTATGTATAAATTTAAAATCTGGTCCATATTGAATATTACCCTTAAATATTAGATTTATAGGAGTACGTTGTTCCTTATCTTCTGAAGTTAATGTTTGTCCTTGACCTCTTAAGTAAACTTACTTTGTTGGCGCTTAAAACATATCCATTGTTTCTCCATAGATGGTTTTATTCCCTCTTCTTCATGATGCGCAATTTTCATTGGATTGAAATTTAAACTTTTTACAGGTGGTAGGAATCCCCAAAATTTAAATAAATGCTGTTTGAACTAAATGTCAGATATTGTTTTTTTTCAGTTTTAGTAGCGTAAAAATGTTTTGACAACTGCTACTACACTCCTGGCAGTGACAATTTTTAGTTGATTCTTACAGTTTAGCTTTGAGTTTAACTTTTACAGATTTACCTCATTTATTAGCAAGCTAGCAGTTACTTTTCCAGTTTTTTTTCTAAATTCAAATCACTGTCTGTAATGATTCATGACACAACCTTTCTTTTTAATTGATTAGCGAAATTTTAATAATTTAAAAAAAAAACAAAACAAAACAAAACAAATTTCCATAATGTACTGAAAAGCATCAAATAAAAATTCCACAAAACTTTAGAATTGTTACACTCATAGGACTTAAAAGCATTTCTATTTGATGATTCTGTATTATAGAAATAACAGTTTCATGTTGTTTTTTTTAAATTTTTTTAAATGTTTAAATGTAAGGAACTAGATATAGCCCGTCCAACAGCAATGCGTGAACTTCCCATCTAGTAAAGCTACTTGAAAAAAACATGAACTCAAATAACGTACATTTAAAATAATCCCAATATTTGCTACACCCTTTCCCCCATGATACGTCACTGCACACCTTTTATTTCACGCCCATGAACTATATTAATTTATTCATGTCCAAAACACTTTTAAACAGAATATTGTTTTAACAATACTTGGGACGATTTCATTTCCAAAAGAAAAGAAACTATTACGCACCAAACGCAATTGCGCTACTAAATATATATATCTTATATAGCGTAGCTATCGGGAATTATTTTTTGCGCACTAGTGAACTCATTATTGAACCACGCTCTGGCGTATCAATAAATAGCCTGCGTCTTGTTTGACCCGTCTTGTTTGACCTTTGCTGGCAAATTATATATATAGATAGTACTTATGTCAGAAATATGTTTTCAAGGGAAATAATTTCGATAATTTATATTTTTAATATAGATATATTAAATGATTTTATAACTCATAATTATGTTTTTAGTATTTGACATGAAAATGTATATATACAAATAGTGTTATAAGAAAACAACAATAATTTTGAATTATATTGGGTAATTATACTTTTCTAACACTCTTTTGATCCGTTCAGGAAACTTTGAATATTAAAATGATTAAATAAATATATATACTTATTTATAAAATTTACAAAGCAACCTTTTTGCCTTTCAATTTTTGTCGTAAATTGGAAGTACTCTCGTACTCTGGAATTCGTTCCTTACTTGTAAGGATACAACGTCATAGTAGCGTCTTTCTCCCACACACACCACGTTCCACACCCCTTTAAGCAAATTCTCTGTCCCCCAATCTCCCTGAACACATATATCATTTGCTGATCTCCGGCCTCGAAAATTGATCTGTCTTAAACTTAACTCTTTAAAATATGTCCCCCTGAGAGGGAGTGCCAATGGACTGAGGCGTAGATAAAGGGGGGGGGGAGAGTGGATAACAGATAACCCCAAGCACCATACTTTCGAGGTCACCAAAATGGGGTGTGATGGTATATAATGGATGAAAACAAAATGTTTTTAAGAGCTTAGCCCACTCCAGAAAAAAGAAATACAATAAATTTCCCACATAACTTCTAATTCTTTTATTGACCAATATAAAATAACAAATACATTACATCACTTCCATTTCTTGACACAATCAATATAGTATAACACATTCAATAAAACACTTCTCATTCTTGACTCAATTTACATAGTGCACTTATTACACCACAACTTTTTGGTTTATGCACATTTGTTATATTACATTACAAAATCATCTTGATATAATTTTATTGCAAGGACATAAACTAAACATTCTCTTTCACAAGACAATTTTAAATTATAATTCACTTCATGACAAAACATTATTAGTTTTTAATGTCAAAAGAAGGACTAATGATTTTGACAATGTTCTATTTTATTGCAAGGACATAAACTAAACATTCTCTTTCACAAGACAATTTTAAATTATAATTCACTTCATGACAAAACATTATTAGTTTTTAATGTCAAAAGAAGGACTAATGATTTTGACAATGTTCTACAATATATTCTTGATAACGTCAGAGTCTAAATTCCCGTGAGAAATCATGTTTTACAGTCACTGGAAGCGTCCTGATCATTCTTGATGTACGCCTTTTCCTGTCTTGTTCAATGACGAACTGTTTTTTTTTTTTAATCCTCTTGAAATCAGTGGCACACATGAAGTAAAGGCAACTCATCAGTCTCTGTGGAATGATTGTGGTGATATGACTTATAGTTTGTCTTGAAATGGTATATATCTTATGAGATATCCTCTTTGGACTCTGTCAATGTGAATTAATTTAACTAAGCCAACTTACAAAACTCACATGATAACCTTATATATATATATATATATATATATATATATATATATATATATATATATATTGACTGAAGGGGCTGAGACTTTGTCAAAGGTGCAAAAACTTCAACTATTTATTCACGATGGATATATACAATAACTTCGTAGTTCACTTCTTTTATGAAAAATTCATATACGAAATGGAATTTAACGAGATTTTAAATGTAAGTTATTTGAATATAATTGTCTTTAAAATAAATCGTATCATCATTATAAATGCTATGTTTGCCCAAGTGCATGTGCTCAATCGTGGTAAACGATGCCTTATACAGTTTCACAATTGATCTCACTGGATCAATACGTGGTGGAGTTTCTGTCCTTCCAGAAGGATGTCCTCGTTTCCTCCTCTTCAGAGTTTTTCAAAGAGAAGCGAAGTAGGCGTTCCCGTTCATCGAAGGCGGCAACTTCTTGTTCCAAGAGTTTACATGTGATCTCTGTGATGGGAAAGTAGACACTCTAGTGATCAATCGTTTGAGATTAGAATCTCTAAATCTCCAGGTCTTTATAGTAGCCGTAGATAGTTTGGTGTGGGTCGTGAAAAATGGTCCCTTAGTTCCAGCTTCAAAGTGCGTCTGTTCAGTAAGAATACAGCAAGATTAAATGTGAAATGATTCCAAATAGATATGAAGTATCTAGGGGAATACTAAAAATCTGATATGTCACATATAAACAGCAACGAATTAAGATAGATGTTTTGAAGGTGACATAGCTTTAAATATAATTCCAATGTATGGATACATTTTTAAGTCTTTGTCACTGCCAACATATAGGCATGTGTGGTTTGGCGACAATGCCGGACCAAGTAAGCATTTTAATTAAATTATGAGACATTGAATCATTAACAATCATTAATTCTATAGGTACATAATATACATGTTGTCATCTTGTAAAAAGAGCCATCGGTGAGTGGGAAAAGAAATCTATCATCGCCATTTTAGGGTTCCGATGGGTTATAGATTTGAGATTACTTAGTGCCTGTTGTTATTAAGAATTCTATTGTGTGATTGCAGCACTTTGAAAACATGATTATTGACTCCTGATAGCAAGCATTGTGGCGTGTGATTGCAGCACTTTGAAAACATGATTATTGACTCCTGATAGCAAGCATTGTGGCGTGTCATTGCAGCACTTTGAAAACATGATTATTGACTCCTGATAGCAAGCATTGTGGCGTGTGATTGCAGCACTTTGAAAACATGATTATTGACTCCTGATAGCACGCATTGTGGCGTGTGATTGCAGCACTTTGAAAACATGATTATTGACTCCTGATAGCAAGCATTGTGGCGTGTGATTGCAGCACTTTGAAAACATGATTATTGACTCCTGATAGCAAGCATTGTAGCGTGTGATTGCAGCACTTGAAAACATGATTATTGACTCCTGATAGCACGCATTGTGGCGTGCGATTTTATGGATAATAAATGAGTCTGCTAATTGACATCAGGACTCTTTTTATTTGCAGTGCGTCTGTCAGAACAATACGGGGTACCAGACCGAGATACAACACCGTTTTTGTGCACCAGTGTTACGTAATCCACAACCAGTGTATGTCTTAACACTACTAGTAATACCAAGGCTTAACTGCGGAGTTATTTTTCAATTTTTTTTTTTCATCCAGTGGAAAAAAAAGCAAACCAAACCAAAACTCTCTCACGAGCACGTGATCTGGAAGGACATTTTCGGTAATTTTGTTAATTTTAAGATCGTCTCTGTGTTTGGTGTTGAGCATCTGGTCTCAGTTAACAGGCAGTAGTCAGTGTCTAAATAAGTCTATCAGACAAGTTGACGAAGCCTCAGTAGACAAACAATGAATATTTAATGACGTATTGTCGAGCAGGTTCTCATTCAAATCCCCTCTTAAGTCAAGTCTTAAGTAGGTGTGACAGGGAGAGGGTCCATTAAGTATAGTGAACGTGGCGTTATCAGTTGATAACAATTATAATATATACTGGTTATAGTGATATGATCAGTTGATAAAAGTATAATGTATACTGGTTAAAGTGATGTGATCAGTTGATAGTAAGTTAAATGTATACTTGTTACATTGATGTGATCAGTTGATAGCTAGTATAATGTATCTTTGTTACATTGATGTGAACAATTCATAGCATGTATAATGTGTACTGGATAAAGTAATATGATCAGTTGATAGCAAGTATAATGTATGCTGGTTTAAGTGATGGGCTTATTCTAATAACAAAATACATTTTCTTTTTTTTTTTGTTTCTTGTGATTCTCGGCAATGAAGGACGTAGAGGATGTAAGTTGCTTTCAATAAAGAATTTAGGGCTTCTCATAATGAACTTAATGGTCGTCACTAATGGATATAGGGGCTCTCCAAAATGGATGTGGGGCATGTCAATAATGTATGCAGATGGTTATAAGGGATGTAAATGATGGGTGCAGGTGGTTGTGGATCTATATGATAGATATGTGACATGCTAATAATAGAGGTAGGTGGCTGTGGGGAATGTAAATGATGGACGCAGGTGGCTTTGGGGGATGTCAATAATGGATGCAGGTGGCTGTATGGGAGGGCAAAGGTGGATGCGGGGGCTATCAAATGTGTATATAAATTTAGCAGATATTAAAAACTTGGCGAAACACAAGAAGCATAGATGCTTAAAATATATATACTTTTAATGAATCATTATTTTTCTTTTCTTTGTTTTAACATAATCATGTAGGCGTGTCTGATATGAATTGTTTATTGACCACCGTTGTAAAAATTTTGAAATAATAATTAATTAAACAAATATATATTTAATCGATGAATAAAAGGGATTGGTGTGATCAAGTTTGTTCATTAAAATTCAATTTAAGAAAGGCTGTGTCCATTTTGTCACAGAAACTGTATCAATTTTAGTTATCTTATCTATTATACAAAGCTCAATGTGAAAAATTTTCTTGGTTTGTAAATGTCTCAAGCTATCACAAAAAAATAAACAATGGATCACAACCAAATTTTTAACATGGTCATTACACCTGACCTATAGACTGTTCCTGGAAAGTTTGTTCATAATTCCTATATCTTAAAAGATGCAAATTAACAGTCGTAAAACTTAGAGAGTAAAGAGTAAATATTTTTAAAAAAAATATTTTCCAGGAACGTGCAAGTTAAGTTAATTTTGGTGCTTGCATTTTTAACAAGCCTTAATCAGAACGTTGTGCATTCAAAGAACTCTTAAAGGAAGTGTTTGTTTTTTAAAGCTTCGTATAATAATTTACAAAGTACCTGTTTACTCTTATATCTTTGACGTACAGGATACGTTTGTAAGATGTATTTTAGGATTTTACTTTTAGACTCGCCTGAACTACAATTGTAAAAGAAATAATTTCCTCCCCCTCCCCCCAATAAGGGTGGGGGAGACGGTTGTTTGTCAAACGAAATAATTATGACACGTTAGTAAGGAACGAAGTGTGTTGTCACTAAGATAAAATTGAAAAAGTTATATAGAGTGAGCTATTTAGGAAACACACATTATTAATGCGCCTATTTAATGCGACACAATGTAATGTGATATTTTTATAGCCTTGATTGGCCTAATAAGAAATATTGGATTTAACAGATTTTTAGGTGACAGTTAGTTCTATTAATAACTGTCTGGATAATTGTTGTAGAAAGTAGGTTGGCTTTAAATGTAGGTACCTGCTGGTGACCCCAAAACCCACGCTGACATGCGCATCCTCAGTGCGTACATCATTTATGGACTGTCCTTCGTTGACAGGGTGCGGTAGGGGGTATTTATTTATTTATTTTTTTCCCCACGTTGTGTAGATGACCCGTTGTCCAATTAACTCTGGTATTCAAATTGAGCTACATTGATGGACGTGTACATTTATGGACGTGTACATTGATGGACGTGTACATTTATGGACGTGTACATTGATGGACGTGTACCTTGATGGACGTGTACATTGATGGATGTGTACATTCATGGACGTGTACATTGATGGATGTGTACATTGATGGACGTGTACATTGATTGACGTGTACCTTGATGGACGTGAACATTGATGGATGTGTACATTGATGGACGTGTACATTGATGGATGTGTACATTGATGGACGTGTACATTGATGGACGTGTACCTTGATGGACGTGTACCTTGATGGACGTGTACATTGATGGACGTGTACATTAAAAGACTCATTTAAAAAAAAAAAATATATATATGTATATATATATATATATATATATATATATATATATATATATATATATATATATATACTCAACTTGTCCGCACAATGGCATTAGATTTTGACATATTATTTAAGATCTAGTCGACAGCATTTGAAATCTATTTGTAGACCTCATTAAAGAGCTTTACAATTTTAATGTCCTAGGTTTGTTCCATTACTTCTCTATATATAGAAAATAAAATCAGGCTCTTAGGATCGATACAGGCGTGGGTAACCCTCGGCCCACCACGTTGTGGTCCACCCGACAACTGAGCTTATTTATCATTTTGTTGGTAAGCAGTACGAGTCATTTTGTTGGTAAGCAGTACGAGTCATTTTGTTGGTAAGCAGTACGAGTCATTTTATTGGTAAGCAGTACGAGTCATTTTGCTTTTTAAGCAGTACGAGTCATTTTGTTAATAAGCAGTTCGAGACTGTTACTATATTGCGCTATGCCTGAGAGTTAAAGTGTAACCAGGCCTTTCGGATTATATGGTCCTACTAAATGAAGTTCAATATTCGTTTGACTTTTGTTAAATCGGAGCTAAATAAGGAAATAGCCGATAAGTACTCATTTATCGGCGTATGACACGCACTTTTTCTCCCTGAAAATAGGGGGCAAATGATGTGTGCGTGTTATACACCGATATAATGTTAAGGGGATGAGAATGGCAACAGATATATGCCGGAGGAGGGGGAGAAGGGGGGTGCGTTTTATAAGCAGATAAATACGGCAATGATTCCGTATAAAATAACTATTTCAAGTACTAACAATAATTAATAACATAGCGTATTTAAACGAACATTTCTGCTAATAAAAAAAAATTGTTTAGTCATTTTAAACTCTTTGTCTGGCTTCGGTATCGGCTAAATCAGAAAACTATATTCGGTTTGTCTCTAATTAAATTTAAATCTTTTTAAGAATACTATTATTTTGAGGCAATGCATTTGTCACATTGTGTTTAAAAGCCATTATGTCTTTCAGTGACAAAATGTATTTCAGTTAAATGTCGCCTTCAAAACTGCACTCAAAACACATCTTTTTAAATTCCACTACCCTGAGTGATTCCCCTCCACTGATCGATAAAGGATCTTGCTGGCTGTCGTCAATGGTTTGCCTTGTAAAAGTTATGTGGTGGGGGTTGGATCAATATACATTTTTTTTTGCTGTTCTTTTTTTCATAAATGTATTTTATTTTAACGTCATGATTATGTCTCTTTTTATTAAAATTTGTATGTACCGTGCGGTGAGCCCAGGCCTAGGCTGGGGTACCACGCTATATAAGACCCCTTATTATTATTATTATTATATCCTACTCTGAGAGGTAATATTTAGTATGAGTTGCTATATATCCTACTCTATAGGGCAATTTTTAGTATGAGTGGCTATATCGTATTCTAAAAGGTAATATTTAGAATGAGTGGCTATATCCTATTCTATAAGGCAATATTTAGTATGAGTGGCTATATCCTATTCTAAAGGGAACTATTTAGTATGAGTTTCTATATCCTATTCTAAAAGGTAATATTTAGTATGAGTGGCTATATCCTATTCTAAAAGGTTATATTTAGTATGAGTGGCTATATCCTATTCTAAAAGGTAATATTTAGTATGAGTGGCTATATCCTATTCTAAAAGGTAATATTTAGTATGAGTGGCTATATCCTATTCTATAAGATAATAATTAGTATGAGGGGCTATATCCTATACTAAAAGGTAATATTTAGTATGAGTGGCTATATCCTATTCTAAAAGGTAATACTTAGTATGAGTGGCTATAACTTATTCTAAAAGTAATATTTGATATGAATGCCTATATCCTATTCTAAAAGGTAATATTTAGCATGAGTGCCTATATCTTATTCTAAAAGGTAATATTTAGTAGGAGTGGCTATATCTTATTCTAAAAGGTAATATTTAGTATAAGTGGCTATATCCTATTCTAAAAGGTAATATTTAGTATGAGTGGCTATATTTTATTCTAAAAGGTAATATTTAGTTTGATTGCCTATATAATATTCTAAAAGGTAATATTTATTATGAGTGGCTATAAATTATTCTAAAAGGTAATATTTAGTATGAATGCCTATATCTTATTCTAAAAGGTAATATTTAGCATGAGTGCCAATATCTTATTCTAAAAGGTAGTAATTAGTATGAGTGGCTATATCTTATTCTAAAAGGTAATATTTAGTATGAGTGGCTATATCGTATTCTAAAAGGTAATATTTAGAATGAGTGGCTATATCCTATTCTATAAGGCAATATTTAGTATGAGTGGCTATATCCTATTCTAAAGGGAACTATTTAGTATGAGTGGCTATATCCTATTCTAAAAGGTAATATTTAGTATGAGTGGCTATATCTTATTCTAAAAGGTAATATTTAGTATGAATATCTATATCTTATTCTAAAAGGTAATTTTTAGCATGAGTGTCTATATCTTATTCTAAAAGGTAATATTTAGCAGGAGTGCCTATATCTTATTCTAAAAGGTAATATTTAGTATGAGTGGCTATATCTTATTCTAAAAGGTAATATTTAGTATAAGTGGCTATATCTTATTCTAAAAGGTAATATTTAGTATGAGTGGCTAAATCTTATTCTAAAGGGACCTATTTAGTAAATAAACACATTTAACAGATAGACCGCCCAAAAGTACTTACACCCCGGGGTGGGGGGAAGGATAGTTTACAAAACGGGGGAGGAGGGGGAAAAATATTGTTTGACGTCACACAGTTGTTTTAATAATATATATAACAACCTTAAATTGCGAATGGGCTTCAAATATCTGTTGTGATAGACGTAGCCTGAGAAAAGGATGGAATATTTATAAATGTGGTCGTTTAATAGCGAAATATGTTTAACTCTTTAAGTACGAAAAATCAAAAAGAAAAAGAAGTGAATTAGTATGTCTTATTCAAATCTGTAGTTCACTTTAACTAGTTTCCTACCTATAGGTATACAGTGACATGTCATATTCCATATGCTCTACAATTAAATTAAAGTAAACTTTTCATAAACAAATGACTTTCCCAAAACCAAAAAAAAGACTGAACCACATACTAAAGACTTTATTTTTTACAAGCATAACATTGGGAAAACTTTTTTAGATTTAAAATACAAAACATAATTTAAGAAAATGTAATGACAGAGGAATACCTTAAATAAAACATCTGTAGAGTTACAATGGATTTCTATATTATGTTTAATGTGTTATCACTATAGGTAAACTTAGCACACACTATGTAACTTTAATTTATACTAACAATTATGTAAATATGATATCTTAGTACATGATGTAATTGTTCTTTTTTTTTTTTTGTTTAAATGTGGGTATTTTTCTGTGTCAATCAGTTTTTTTGTACATAATAAACTATTCTCTGTTAAATCATTTTTTTTAAAGAGTTTTACACAAGTTTAAAAAAAAATTTAAAAAAAAATAAAAATACAAAGGCACCTGCCTTACTAACAGTATGAAGTATTAATCCATTTATAAATAATTTGTTTGTTATATCTATTCATGTTTAACTTTTTACGAGATTTTTTAAGAGCATTAAAAAATCAAAAGTTTCTTTTCTCAAGGGAAATAATTGCTTTCTTTTTTCATGAAATAAAATATGAGTATAATGTAAGAGATACTATTTTTTGTTGTCATAAGAGTTATAAATGTGTAATTTGTAAAATTATTTAAAATAAATTTTGATCATTTATACCTTAAAAATGGAAAAAAAAAACATTTTTTTTTCTTATATTATAAGTATTTTTACAAAAATACAACTTTGTACATTTAAGGGACATTTATATATAACAAAATATGCCTAACCACGGTAATTGTTCTGCCTCATAAATTCTTAACACGACGAAGTATTATATTTCAAGTGGTTGTCCCCTTGACTTCGATCCCTACCTTTAGGGATACAATGAAAATGAACAGGCAGTAAGGCCAACATTTACATCTGTTTTAAAGTAAATAATAATCCACCGTCCTAGCCCTTGTGACGCATTAGTCAATATTTAAAAATTGTTAAAACTAATGTCACTAAATATAGTTGAATTTAAAATGTTTGAAAATACCACGCACACATTTTCGAATCATACTTGTAACCTTACTGTCTACCCTCACTATCTCCCCCAAATTCATGTGTCTCTGTATCAAAAACATCATTTTTATATTTATTATTATTATTATTTTTTGCGGGTTGCTGTCACAATCTGACGAAGGTGTGGACTTCAAAGACAATAATCAACAAGGTGTGAGATTTTTCTTTTAGAATTATGCATCCCAAATTGATATCGCTTGAAGATTGTACTGCTGGCACCAGTGGTGTCGCAGGAGATGACGGAATGTTTCTTTGTACCAGTGTAACCCGCTTACGACAGATTCCTTCATTAGATAAGTGGCTGGTTGGATGGTTCTGGTTAGATGGGGAACTGGTTAGATTAGTCGCTAGTTAGATGAGTCGCTGGTTAGATGAGTAGCTGGTTAGATGAGTAGCTGGTTAGATGAGTAGCTGGTTAGATGAGTGGCTGGTTAGATGAGTGGCTGGTTGGGTGGTTATGGTTAGATGGGGAACTGTCTAGGTGAGTCGCTGGTTAGATGAGTTGATAGACAGATGGAGTGCTAGTTGGATAAAGTGTTGGTTAGAAGAGTTGCTGGTTTATTTAGAAACTGGTTAGATGAGACGCTGGTTAGATGGGGAGCTGCTTAGATGGTGAGCTGGTTAAATGGGGATCTGGTTAGATGTGGAGCTGGTTAAATGGGTAGCTGGTCATGTGTTTGCCTGACTTGGGTTTGGTATTGATTGAACTGAAGACAAAAAACGTATTACTTTACACCCTCTGCTAGGAATCTTGGTTATATTCTTTCAAACAACATGTCTCCCGATAAACACATCCCTCATATTTTTGTTCGCCATACACCGCGATCACGTCACTCCACTATCCACTCCCTTCATTGGCTACCTATACAGGAACGCATTAACTACAAGCTGTCTGTTCTCTAAAATAAATGTTTCTCTGATTACTGCAATTCCTATCTAACTGAACTTCTTTCTATCTATTCACCCATTCGACAGCTTTGCTACTCTGCAGACACGCGTATTCTTTCCTTTCCCAAGACCCTAACTAAAACATATGGTGAAATATCTTTTTTTCTTTCTGCACCCCAAAACAATGGAATTCTTTGCCACTGAACATACGCAATATACCAACCACCCAACCCTTCAAAACTGCTCTTAAAACACATATATTTAAACGATACTACCCTGACTGATTCCCCTCCTCTGACTGATTCCCCCCCTCGGACCGATTCCCTTCCTCTGACCGATTCAACTTCTCTGACTGATTCAACTCCTCAATCTGATTCAACTCCTCTGACTGATTCCCCTCCTCTGACTGATTCCCCTCCTCTGACTGATTCCACACCTCTGACTGATTCCCCTCCTCTGACTGATTCCCATCCTCTGACTGATTCAACTCCTCTAACAGATTCAACTCCTCAATCTGATTCAACTCCTCTGACTGATTCCCCTCCTCTGACTGATTCCCCTCCTCTGACTGATTCCTCTGACTGATTCCCCTCCTCTGACTGATTCCCCTACTCTGACTTATTCCCCTCCCATGACTGATTACCCTCGCCTGACTGATTCCCCTCCCCTGACTGATTCAACTCCTCTGACTGATTCCCCTCCTCTGACTGATTCCCCTCCTCTGACTGATTCCCTTCCTCTGACTGATTCCCCTCCTCTGTCTGATTCCCCTCCTCTGACTGATTCCCCTCCTCTGACTGATTCCTCTCCTCTGACTGATTCCCCTCCTCTGACTGATACCCCTACTCTGACTTATTCCCCTCCTCTGACTGATTACCCTCGCCTGACTGATTCCCCTCCCCTGACTGATTCAACTCCTCTGACTGATTCCCCTCCTCTGACTGATTCCCCTCCTCTGACTGATTCCCTTCCTCTGACTGATTCCCCTCCTCTGACTGATTCCCTTCCTCTGACTGATTCCCCTCCTCTTACTGATTCCCCTCCTCTGACTGATTCCCCTCCCCTGACTTATTCCCCTCCTCTGACTGATTCCCCTCCTCTGACTTATTCCCCTCCTCTGACTTATTCCCCTCCTCTGACTGATTCCCCTCCTCTGACCAATAAATGATCTTGCTGACTGCCATCCATGGTTTGCTTTGTAAAATGTCTGGGGTGGGTGTATGAATATACATGTGCTTTTGGGGTGTTTTTTTGGCTACATTCTGTCTTGTATTTCTTTCATATATTTTATTCTAATGTCAGGATTATGTCTCTGTTCCTAATATTTTTATGTACAGTTCATTGAGCCCAGTCCTAGGTTGAAGTACCGTACTATATATGACCACTAGTTATTATTATTATTATTACATGCAACTCACGCAAAAGAATGGAAACTCTAGTAGGCAGATTACATCGGTACATTGAAACATTCCCACAAAACTTTCGACGCCCCAGGTGCCAAGCTGTATCATCCACAGGGATATCCAGCGGCGATGAGAGGGGCGATGTGTCCTTGGAATGCATAATCCTAGAAGAAGTATCTTAGATCTTGTGGACAATCGTCTTGTGAAGTCCAAACCATCGGACGGACACTAGCTAAACATAAAACATAATATATATATGGAAATTATTTTTATACATATATTGGTGGGGAGGGGGAGAGCAGACAGTTTCGGTATCGAAAGAGAGACATTTTGTGGAGTATTTTTAAATATGAAACATGAATCTAATTTTTTTCTAGCGATTACTTTTAACAATTATTTAAAAATTTCAGGACTAAAGTGTCATAAGTGTTAGGTGGGTGTGCGCGCATATAATTACTTTAAACAGTTAAATTGTTGACCTGACAGCCTGTTTATTACCATTGTATCCCTAATGATAAGGATCGATGACAAGTGGACTACCACTTGATAAACGCAATCGCCTTTGGCAAACTAGGTACAGAGTTAGAAACACTGGTTAAGCATAGTTTGTTTGTAATAAATTTCCCTTAAATTTGAAATGTTGTAGTTTCGGAAAAAACACTTATAATATGAGAGTTAAATAAATTTTTACATATGTTAAGGACTATATGATTAATTTCTTATTATAACATTAAAGAAAATTACATATTAATAAAAAAACTTTTTAAAAATCTCACTCATTATATTCAATTTTATGTCATTTTTTTTTAAATTAAACCATAGTTATTGTTTCCCTTGAAAAAAAGGAATCGTCTTTTATGCTCTTAAAAAAAACGTATAAAATTGAAAAATATTGTGGATAAACAGAAACGTTAATCAGTATTTAATTAATATATTAAATTGTTAGCAAGGCAGCTCCAACTGTCATTGCAATTTATTTCAATTTTTTTTTTTCATTTTAACTTTTTTTTTTTTAATTAATTTTTCTTTTTTTTTTTAATAATTTTTTTTAAAAAAAATGTTTAGGATTTGTTTTAAAATATTTAAAAAAAAAAAATACCTACATTTTAAAAAAA
>CAXITT010000916.1:169599-208223 GCA_964033795.1 Lymnaea stagnalis | reverse complement strand
GTTTTCGTCAGAGTGTCTCATGGCCACTGACGTTGACATGACCTGGGATCCACTGCACTGTGACCTTGCTTCCTAGTTCACTGAATTTGCACACGTCATCAATGATGACGTCAACTAAGTGGATGGTGTCTAGTCTCTTTCTCAAGATCTGAGAGAAGATCTCGAGTCCGAGTACACGATCTCATCGAGCACAGCGTGTCCCATCTCTTTTAAAGTGTAATACACTCTCTCTAGGGCCCTGAGAATAGCCCCAAGCTCCACATCGAAATTTGATGCTGCAGGCATCATTCGGTGGTCCTCCTGCTGGGTATAGTAGGAGCGTTCCAAACCCAGAGGTTCTTTCTCTCAGATTGACGGAGCCGTGCATGAACACTTTCACTGGTATTTTGGAAAACACAGTCTTGGTCTCTGGGGCAGCCACTTTCTTGATATGTTCAGGGCTACGTTTTGACACTCCTGCATCGGTCAATGTCAACTGTATGAAGGGACATAAGGTTTCCGCATATGGCGGATTGACTGGGATTAGGGTCAGACGTTCTCTATTGTAACGAAGGGCGACTTTTCTCTCAAGCTCCACGACCTGGTCAATTAAAGAGGATCGCTTTAGTCTCCTGCCAGCCTACCAGGTTTCTTGCATCTGAAACGACGGATTCTTCTTATTCAGCCGTCGGTACCTCTCTACGATACTTAATATTGCTTTTCCCCTCCATATTTGTAATGGTTCTACTTTGGCCAAGACCTCTACAGCAGCTGTGGGTGTGATTTAGAATGCAGACACAAATCTGGGGGGGGGGGGGAGAGGGATGTGAAACGGGGGAGTAGGGTAAAAATATTGTGTGCTTATTCATTCATGTAAGAATGGGGTAGCTGGGTGGCCGAGTGGTCTAAACTGTCTCAAACAAAATTGCTGGTGGTCTGGAGTTCAATCCCCACCAAAGCAAAGCCATCCCAAGCAACCCGGGTGCATGGGACTCTGAATTTAAAACCAGGAGCCAGAATGATCAACAAATTGATCGTGGGCACCTCAAATATAAGAAAAAGAAGAAGAAGTTAAAATTAAACAGTGATGTTGAAATATCTGTAAAGATGGTCGCATCATGAAAGGGAATATTATTACTATAAATTTGTTCGTTTTAATAGACAAGTGTGTTTAAATCTTTAATAAGGACCATTTAAAAATATGTTATTATCTACAATTACATTAAAGTTAATTTCTTTTTTTTAAAATATACCTTCACTTAACAGAAAACAAGAATGCACCACGAAAGGCTTTATTTTTTTTTAAAACATAACATTTGGAACACTTTTTAAATTGAACAAAACATAATCTAAAACATAAATGAAGAAAATGTAATAACAGAGAAATAACATATTTAAAACATATTTATAGTTAGGTTTATTTTTATATCATTTTAAATGCGTTATATATAAATGTAAATATAGCCACATTATGTAACTGTAATTTACACTAACTATTATGTAATAAGATTTTTTCTGTACACGATATACTTATTTTTTATAGTTTTGTTAAAATGTGGGTATTTTTCTTTTTTAAATATTTTAATGCACATCCTAAACTATTTTTTGTTAAATCATTAATTAAAAAAAAAAAAGAAAAGTTAAAAAAAAAAAGTTAAAATGAAAAAAAAACATTGAAATAAATTGCAATGACAGTTGGGATCTGCCTTGCTAACAATTTAAATATTGATTAAATACTGATTAACCTTTCTGTTTATCCACAATATTTTTCAATTTTATTTTTTTTTTTTATGAGCATAAAAGACGATTCCCTTTTTCAAGGGAAACAATAACTATCGTTTAATAAAAAAAAAATGACATAAAATTGAGAATAATGAGTGAGATTTTTTTTTAACTTTCTTTACAAATGTGTAAATTTGTTTATGTTACAATAAGAAATTAATCATATAGTCCTTAACATATGTAAACATTAATTTAACTCTCAAATTATAAGTGTTTTTTACGAAACTACAACATTTCAAATTTAAGGGAAATTTATTACAAACAAACTATGCTTAACCAGTGTTTCTGCTTGTGCCAGCTTTGCGAAGAGGCGATTGCATTTTTCAAGTGGTAGTCCACTTTTTTATCGATCCTTATCAGTAGGGATACAATGGCAATAAACAGGCTGTAGGGCCAACAATTTTAACTGTTTACAGTCATTATATGCGCGCACACCCACTTAACACTTATGACACATTAGTCATGAATTTTTTAAATAATCATTAAAAGTAATCGCTAAAAAAAAATTAGATTCATTTATCATATTTAAAAATACTCAGAAAAAAATGTCTCAATTTTTTATACCGACACTGTCTACTCTCCCCCTCCCCACCAATATATATATACAAATTATTTACATATTTATTATTACTTTTTTTGTGTTTAGCTAGTGTCCGTCACACGCTGACGATGGTTTGGACTTCACAAGACGATTGTCCACAAGGCCTGAGATTCTTCTTCTAGGATTATGCATTCCAACGACACATCGCCCCTCTCATCGCCGCTGGAAAGCCCTGTGGATGATACAGCTTGGCACCTGGGTCGTCATAAGTGTTGTGGGAATTGTTCAATGTACCAATGTAGTCTGCCTAGGAGAGTTTCCATTCTTTTGCGTGAGTTGCATGTAATAGTAATAATAATAACTTGTGGTAATATATAGTACGGTACCTCAACCTAGGACTGGGCTCAATGAGCTGTACATAAAAAATATTAGGAACACAGACGTAATCATGACATTAAAATAAAATTTAAAAAAGAAATAAAAAACACCATGGAGTCAAAAAAAAAACAAAAAAAAAAGCAAATGTATATTCACCCACCCACCCCAGAAATTGTACAAAGCACACAATGGACGGCAGTAGGCAAGATCGTTTATCAGTCAGAGTAGGGCAATCAGTCAGAGGAGGGGAATCAGTCAGAATCAGTCAGAGGAGTGGAATGAGTCAGAGGAAGGGAATTGGTCAGAGGTGGGGAATCAGTCAGAGGAGGCGAATCAGTCAGAGGTGGGGAATCAGTCAGAGGTGGGGAATCAGTCAGAGGAGTGGAATCGGTCAGAGGGAGGGAATTGGTCAGAGGTGGGGAATCAGTCTGAGGAGGTAAATCAGTCAGAGGAGGGGAATCAGCCAGGGTAGTATAATTTAAAAAGATGTGTTTTAAGAGCAGTTTTAAGGGCCTGGGAAGTTGGTATATTGCGTATATGTAGTGGCAATGAATTCCATTGTTTGGGGGTGCAGAAAGAGAAAGATCGTTCACTATATGTTTTAGTCTGGGTCTTGTGAAAGGACAGAATACGCGTGTCTGCAGAGGAGCGAAGCTGTCGAATGGGTGAATAGACAGAAAGAAGTTCGGTTAGATAGGAAGGGCAGGAATCAAAATGAAAATTTGTGAGAGAGAACAGACAGCTTGTAGTCAATGCGTGCCTGTATAGTTAGCCAGTGAAGGGAAAGGAGTAGTGGAGTGACGTGATCACGTTTTTTTTTGCCTTTAGAACTAGCTTAACCCACCAGCTGAGTTTTGAACTGTCTGCAGTTTTTCTATGAAGTGTTTTGGTGAAACTGACAGAAGAGAGTTGCAATAGTCAAAGCGAGACTGAACAAGAGCACAGACTAGAGTTTATGTAGTGTTAACTGTGAGGTAGTGGCGGATGGAGCTGATCTGACGGATAGTGGTGTATGACGAACAAAAATATGAGATATGTGTTTATGAAGAGACATGTTGTTAGAAAGCATAAAACCACGATTCCTAGCAGAGGGTGTAAACAGTATGTCGGAGTTACCTACTTGAAATGATGTGGGAAGAGTTGAGGTAAAGGATGATTTGTGATTTTAAATGAGGAGTGCTTCTGTTTTGTCATCATTGAGCTTCAACTTGCTGAGTGTTATCCATAACTTGGCATCAACAATGCACCCCCTCAAAGTCTGGACAGAAGAATTTGACAAGAGAGGGATGGGTATGTTTGTATAGCTGCGTGCAAATGACTGGTTCTCAACAGCATACCTCCCAAGCAAGAGGAGCAGTAGGCTGGTATACAATGTGAATATAACCGGGCTCAAAACGGACCCCTGTGGCACTCTGTACATCAAATAAGCACTGCTGAAGAGACAGCCATCGATAGAGGCCGTTTGCGTTCTATAAGAGAGGTAGGACCTAAATGGGGTGCTGGTTAAATGAGCTGTTGGTTTGATTGGGTGCTGGTTAAATGAACTTCTGGTTTAATGGGTTGCTGGTTTAATGAGTTTCTTGTTAAATGAATTGTTGTTTAGACAACGTGCTGATTTGATGGTGAGCTGGTTAGATTGGATGCTGGTGAAATTCTGAATAAAAATACCACCGAAACCAATCAACTAGTTTGGTACAGTTTCCTCACTCTCCCCCTTTTTGTTGATGACATTGTATCATTCACTTTCAACCCCACACGTATTGATACATAGTCTAAATTGATTGGATCAAAAAAATTATACTCTAGTATTTTACGATTTTTACCTAAACATAGTTAGAATTATTCACCTAACTATGTTTGCTAAATAATAATGTATACATTTTTTTAATTAATGTGGTACAGTGGTCAGAAAACTCATCAGTCAAAAGTTCCAAAAGTCAGGTTTATGACAATTACAATGTTTTTGAGAGCCACAATTCCTTTCTGGAACTTTTCAAAAACCATGATTTTTGGAGTCAAAACTGTTTTGTGGCCAACTGGCCTAGTTGCCATCAAATCGCTATATAGCCGCATGCGGCTCACGAGCCGTGATTTTCCCACCACTAGTGTATTGTACATTGAAATATTGACATTAACTAGTTTAAAAGTGTGTCTGTAAAACATCACTTAACTAAAAGATATGCCATGGTTACAGTCAAGCTATATGATCGTAGTCATATGGAGATACTGGTGTGTTTTGAGGTACTGTTCAATGATGCTATGGTTCCGTTGGTTACAGTCAAGCTATATGATCGTAGCCATATGGAGATACTGGTGTGTTTTGAGGTACTGTTAAATGATGCTATGGTTCCGTTGGTTACAGTCAAGCTATATGATTGTAGTCATATGGAGATATTGATGTGTTTTGAGATACTGTTCAATGATGCTATGGTTCTGTTGTTTACAGTCAAGCTATATGATTGTAGTCATATGGGGATATTGGTGTGTTTTGAGGTACTGTTAAATGATGATATGGTTCCGTTGGTTACAGACAAGCTATATGTTTGTAGTCATATGGAGATATTTGTGTTTTGAGATACAGTTAAATGATGCTATGGTTCTGCTGGTTAAAGTCAAGCTATATGATCGTAGTCATAAAGAGATACTGGTGTGTTTTTAGGTACTGTTCAATGATGCTATGGTTCCGTCGGTTACAGTCAAGCTATATGATCGTAGTCATATGGAGATATTTGTGTGTTTTGAGGTACTGTTCAATGATGCTATGGTTCCGTTAGTTACAATAAAACTATATGATCGTAGTCATATCGAGATATTGATGTGTGTTGAGGTACTGTTCAATGATCCTATGGTTCCGTTGGTTGCAGTCAAGCTATATGATCGTAGTCATAAGGAGATACTGGTGTGTTTTGAGGTACTGTTCAATGATGCTATGGTTCCGTTAGTTACAGTCAAGCTATATGATCGTAGTCATATGGAGATATTGATGTGTTTTGAGGTACTGTTCAGTGATGCTATGGTTCAGTTGGTTACAGTCAAGCAATATGATCGTTGTCATATGGAGATATTGATGTGTTTTGAGGTACTGTTCAAAGATGCTATGGTTCCGTTGGTTACAGTCAAGCTATATGATCGTAGTCATATTGAGATACTGGCGTGTTTTAAGGTACTGTTCAATGATGCTATGGTTCCGTTGGTTACAGTCAAGCTATATGATCGTAGTGAGATGGTGATATTGGGTGTTGTGAGGTTATGTTTAATGATGCTATGGTTCCGTTTGTTACAGTCAAGCTATATGATCGAAGTCATATGGAGATACTGGTGTCTTTTTAGGTATTGTTCAATGATGCTATGGTTCTGTTTGTTACAGTCAAGCTATATGATGGTAGATATATGGAGATACTGGTGTGTTTTGAGGTACTGTTCGATGATGCTATGGTTCCGTTGGTTACAGTCAAGCTATATGATCGTAGTCATATGGAGATATTGATGTGTTTTGAGGTACTGTTCATACTACGATACCAAGGCAACCAATGTCAGTTCGATATACTAGCTAGTCATATGGAGATATTGATGTGTTTTGAGGTACTGTTCAATGATGCTATGGTTCCGTTGGTTACAGTCAAGCTATATGATCGTAGACATATGGAGATTTTGGTGTGTTTTGAGGTACTGTTCAAAGAAACTATGGCTCCGTTGGTTACAGTCAAGCTATATGATCGTAGTCATAAGGAGATACAGGTGTGTTTTAACGTTCTGTTCAATGATGCTATGGTTCCGTTGGTTACAGTCAAGTTAAATGATCGAAGTCATATAGAGATATTGCTGTGTTTTGAGGTACTGTTCAAGGATGCTATGGTTCTTTTGGTTACAGTCAAGCTATATGATTGTAGTCATATGGAGATATTGATGTGTTTTGAGGTACTGTTCAATGATGCTATGGTTCTGTTAGTTACATTAATCAATATGATTGTAGTCTTATGGAGTTATTCATGTGTTTTGAGATACTGTTCAATGATGCTATGGTTCCGTTGGTTACAGTCAAGCTATATGAACGTAGACATATGGAGATATTGGTGTGTTTTGAGGTACTGTTCAATGATGCTATGGTTCTGTTGGTTACAGTCAAGCTAAATGATCGTAGTCATAAGGAGATACTGGTGTGTTTTGAGGTACTGTTTAAGGATGCTATGGTTCCGTTGGTTACAGTCAAGCTATATGATTGTAGTCATATGGAGATATTGGTGTTTTTTGAGGTACTGTTGAATGATGCTATGGTTCCGTTGTTTACAGTCAAGTTATATGATCGTAGTCATATGGAGATATTGTTTTTTTTTAGGTTCTGTTCAATGATGCTATGGTTCCTTTGATTACAGTCAAGCTATATGATAGTAGTCATAAGGAGATACTGGTGTATTTTGAGGAACTGTTCAATGATGCTATGGTTCCGTTGGTTACAGTCAAGCTATATGATTGTAGTCATATGGAAATATGGATGTGTTTTTAGGTACTGTTCAATGAACTGTGGTTCCGTTGGTTACAGTCAAGCTATATGATCAAAGTTGTTTGGAGATATTGATGTGTTGTGAGGTACTGTTCAATGATGCTATAGTTCCGTTGGTTACAGTGAAGCTATATGATCGAAGTCATTTGGAAATATTGATGTGTTTTAAGGTACTGTTCAATGATGCTATGGTTTCTTTGGTTACAAACAAGCTATATGATCGAAGTCATATGGAGATATTGGTGTGTTTTGAGCTACTTTCAATGATGCTGTGGTTTCGTTGGTTACAGTCAAGCTATATGATTAAAGTCATATGGAGATATTGATGTGTTGTGAGGTACTGTTCAATGATGCTATAGTTCCGTTGGTTACATTGAAGCTATATGATCGAAGTCATATGGAAATATTGGTGTGTTTTAAGGTACTATTCAATGATGCAATGGTTCCGTTGGTTACAATCAAGCTATATGATGGTAGTCATATGGAGATACTGGTGTGTTTTGAGGTACTGTTCGATGATGCTATGGTTCCGTTGGTTACAGTCAAGCTATATGATTGTAGTCATATGGAAATATTGATGTGTTTTTAGGTACTGTTCAATGAACTGTGGTTCCGTTGGTTACAGTCAAGCTATATGATCAAAGTTGTTTGGAGATATTGCTGTGTTTTGAGGTACTGTTCAAGGATGCTATGGTTCTTTTGGTTACAGTCAAGCTATATGATTGTAGTCATATGGAGATATTGATGTGTTTTGAGGTACTGTTCAATGATGCTATGGTTCTGTTAGTTACATTAATCTATATGATTGTAGTCTTATGGAGTTATTCATGTGTTTTGAGATACTGTTCAATGATGCTATGGTTCCGTTGGTTACAGTCATGCTATATGATCGTAGTCATAAGGAGATGCTGGTGTGTTTTGAGGTACTGTTCAATGATGCTATGGTTCCGTTGGTTACAGTCAAGCTATATGATTGTAGTCATATGGAGATATTGGTGTGTTTTAAGGTACTATTCAATGATGCAATGGTTCCGTTGGTTACAATCAAGCTATATGATTCTAGTCATATGGAGATACTGGTGTGTTTTGAGGTACTGTTCGATGATGCTATGGTTCCGTTGGTTACAGTCAAGCTATATGATCGTAGTCATATGGAGATATTGATGTGTTTTGAGGTACTGTTCAATGATGCTATGGTTCCGTTGGTTACAGTCAAGCTATATGATCGTAGACATATGGAGATATTGGTGTGTTTTGAGGTACTGTTCAATGATGCTATGGTTCTGTTGGTTACAGTCCAGCTATATGATCGTAGTCATAAGGAGATACTAGTGTGTTTTGAGGTACTGTTCAATGATGCTATGGTTCCGTTGGTTACAGTCAAGCTATATGATCGAAGTCATAAGGAGATACTGGTGTGTTTTAACGTTCTGTTCAATGATGCTATGGTTCCGTTGGTTACAGTCAAGTTAAATGATCGAAGTCATATGAAGATATTGATGTGTTTTGAAGTACTGTTCAAGGATGCTATGGTTCCGTTGGTTACAGTCAAGTTATATGATCGTAGTCATATGGAGATATTGTTTTCTTTTTAGGTATAGTTTAATGATGCTATGGTTCCGTTGATTACAGTCAAGCTATATGATCGTAGTCATTATGAGATATTGGTGTGTTTTGAGGAACTGTTCAATGATGCTATGGTTCCGTTGGTTACAGTCAATCTATATGATTGTAGTCATATGGAAATATTGATGTGTTTCGAGGTACTGTTCAATGATGCTGTGGTTCCGTTGGTTACAGTCAAGCTATATGATCAAAGTCATATGGAGATATTGATGTGTTGTGAGGTACTGTTCAATGATGCTATAGTTCCGTTGGTTACAGTGAAGCTATATGATCGAAGTCATATGGAAATTTTGATGCGTTTTAAGGTACTGTTCAATGATGCTATGGTTCCTTTGGTTACAGTCAAGCTATATGATCGAAGTCATATGGAGATATTGGTGTGTTTTGAGCTACAGTTCAATGATGCTGTGGTTCCGTTGGTTACAGTCAAGCTATATGATTAAAGTCATATAGAGATATTGATGTGTTGTGAGGTACTGTTCAATGATGCTATAGTTCCGTTGGTTACAGTGAAGCTATATGATCGAAGTCATATGGAAATATTGGTGTGTTTTAAGGTAAAGTTCAATGATGCAATGGTTCCGTTGGTTACAGTCAAGCTATTTGATCGTAGCCTTATGTAGATACTGGTGTGTTTTGAGGTACTGTTATATGACGCTATGGTTCCGTTGGTAACAGTCAAACTATATGATCGTAGCCATATGGAGATACTGGTGTGTTTTGGGGTATTGTTCGCTGATGCTATGATACCGTTGGTTACAGTCAAGCTATATGATGTTCGTCATAAGGATATAATGGTGTGTTTTGAGGTACTGTTCAATGATGCTATGGTTCCGTTGGTTACAAACAAGCTATATGATCGTAGTCCTATGGAGATATTAGTGTGTTTTGAAGTACTGTTCTATGATGGTATGGTTCCGTTGGTTACAGTCAAGCTATATGATCGTAGTCATATGGATATATTGGTGTTTTGAAGTACTGTTCTTTGATGCTATGGTTCCGTTTGTTACAGTCAAGCTATATGATCGTAGTCATATTGAGATATTAGTGTGTTTTGAAGTACTGTTCTATGATGCTATGGTTCCGTTGGTTACAAACAAGCTATATGATCGTAGTCATATGGAGATATTAGTGTGTTTTGAAGTACTGTTCTATGATGCTATGGTTCCGTTGGTTACAGTCAAGATATATGATCGTAGTCATATGGAAATATTAGTGTGTTTTGAAGATCTGTTCTGTGATGATATGGTTCCGTTGGTTACAGTCAAGCTATATGATCGTAGTCATATGGAGATTTTAGTGTGTTTTGAAGTACTGTTCTATGATGCTATGGTTCCGTTGGTTACAGTCAAGCTATATGATCGTAGTCATAGGGATATATTGGTGTGTTTCGAGGTACTGTTCAATGATGCTATGGTTCCGTTGGTTACAAACAAGCTATATGATCGTAGTCCTATGGAGATATTGGTGTGTTTTGAGGTACTGTTCAATGATGCTATGGTTCCGTTGGTTACAGTCAAGCTATATGATCGTAGTCCTATGGAGATATTGATGTGTTTTGAGGTACTGTTCAATGATGCTAGTGATCTTTTGGTTACAGTCAAGCTATATGATCGTAGTCAGATGGAAATATTGGTGTGTTTTGAGGTTCTGTTCAATGATGCTATTGTTCAGTTTATTACAGAAAATAAACTGTATCTTTATCCGTACCGTCTAGATCAGTGGTTTTCAATTTTTCTAATGCCGCAACGCTTTTATACAGTTCCTAATGATGTGGCGACCTCCAACCATAAAATTATTGTCGTTGCCACTTTATAACTGTAATTATCATTCTGTAATGAATCGTAATGTAAATATGTGATATGCAGATTTTGTTACAAATTAAAAATAATTAAAGCATAGTGATTAATCACAAAAACAATATATTGTGAAATATTGATTTCTGATTACAAATAATTAAACTTTTGTCTTGAAGCATGGTGTAGCATGAGTAACAAACTTGATATAACAACAGTAAACTACTTTGCTACATTTTGTGACAGTATGCGTATACATCCAACGTCATTGCGAGGGTCTAGTTTGTTTCTTTCTTACCAGATCAGACATACTCAGGACAATCTCTGCAAAGAGCACAACGAAGATGATCGTCCACAACAACTATATTTCTATCATGAGATTTGATTACCAACAAGCTGGAAAAACTATGTTTCACAAAGATATGTTGTTGGAAAGGAAGAGAAAAGCGCAACAAAGTCTCTGACAGAAAAGGGTATGACTGCAAACACTTGATTTAGAGTTCTGTAACTTGCATTGTAGAGAAATCAGTTTTCGCTGTATCGCTGTTGAATGAACTCCTCTTGTGCTGACTAAGAAACATCTTTAACTATTACTGTGAATGGATTTCTGACAAGTGTAAATGGGGTATTAGGTAGATGTGGAAAGTACGATTAAATTTCGTCTGCAAGCATGTGCAAGTGTTCTTTCACAGAATTGATCATCGTAAGTCGTTTTTCTGGTTCAATGTTATGTTCCTCAAAAATACATCACGTGCAGTAATTGTTGTTTCCAGAGTTTTGCAAAATAGAACCTCATCTTTAAAGTCGCCACCATTAATATACATCACTTAAACCAGTAACTGTGAACAGTTTGCAACGTCGGTAGATTCATCAAGCTGGATATTAAATATTGGAAGTGGAACAGATTTAATTTGCTGGATTACTTGATCACGAATATCAACATACATACTATCTATTCTTCTGCGGACAGTGTCGTTAGTTAAGGAATTTGCACTTAATTTCGTAACGAATTCGTCTCCGATCATAACGCGTACAATGTCTTTAGCCGCTGGCAACAGTGAATCTTCAGCAATACTGTGAGGTTTCATAGCTCTGGCTATTCTGAGTGCCACCAAATATGAAGCTTCGACGGCTGCTAAGTTTTGTTTGTAGTACTTGCAACCAGTGTCAAGTCTGGCATTTTGGAGTCTATCAGCTTTACTTCTGAAATAGTTGGTATCCTTGCCGGCAAAGCTCGGACGCTTGCTATCAAAATGGCGTTTTATTTTGTTCGGCTTCATAGATTCAGCTGACAAAACTTCACAACAAATAACACATTGGGGTTGCTCAATCCCAATTGTAATTATTGAGGTAAAACTATAGTATAAATAATCCTCACTTTACTTTCCTTTCTTAATGATTTCTCTACGCGATTCATTTTCATGTGTTGGTTTCCTAATGAAAGTAATAAATAACTATAGCTATAAAAAGATGATATATTGAAGATCTCAGTGGCATTTTGAAAATTTTGAGAAAATGGAATTTTAAATTTGAACCTATCCAAGTAAAAATAATATGCTATAATTTAACTGTATTTAGTGATAACATTTATCTTTAAAAAATATATCAGTTGCTAGGTATATTGTCCACATTGTTCAGCTTATTATCAGGCTGACGCAAAATTGTGACTCATCTTATTTTTCAACTGAAAATTTAAATTTGTTAATTAAACTATATTTTATGGTTTTAACGCCAAAAACATCTCTTATTAATCACTTATTAAACATAAGTGACCTCTTTAAATAATAACAAAAATTGTGGACAAAATAAAAAAAAAATAAAAAATAAAAACATTGTGGACACAAAATATAATTAAAGTAGTGTACAAGTCTCTGAGATCTTGTACTTGCAGTGTAATGACGCAACGATAATGTAATAAATTATATCAAGTTTACACTTTCACAAAGTCATTATTATTCAGCTTATTATAAATTATAAAAAACAAATGAGTATGTGAATCCTTATGATTATTATGAACCTAAAATGGGACTGAAATTTATGGAACAGGCAATTTTATTTGTATTCTATCAGTCATAAATCAGTTTACTGTAACGACTTCCTTTAATGATATAAAAATATAAGGGCTGGCATTCTCAATAAAAATGAAAACATTGAGATATTCAAAGTGTTTTATCAGCTCTTCATCAGGTGGGACTAAATGCAATTGCACAAAATGATTGACAATGATTATGTTGATATGTTGTAATCATACTCTCATCACTGCAGTCAGTGGTCAGTGGTCATCATTCAGTCAGTGGTCATCATTGCAGTCAGTGGTCAGTGGTCATCACTGCAGTCAGTGGTCAGTGGTCATCACTGCAGTCAGTGGTCAGTGGTCATCACTGCAGTCAGTGGTCAGTGGTCATCACTGCAGTCAGTGGTCAGTGGTCATCACTGCAGTCAGTGGTCAGTGGTCATCACTGCAGTCAGTGGTCAGTGGTCATCACTGCAGTCAGTGGTCAGTGGTCATCACTGCAGTCAGTGGTCAGATTTTAAACAAATGAAATGAAGCAAGACAGGCGCTGACTTTGGCGTATAATTTTTTTTGTCTTTATCGGGAAATCATCATTCATCAGAGGCTATTTGTAACAGAAACGTAACATCATTCATCAGGGGCTATTTGTAACAGAGACGTAACATCATTCATCAGAGGCTATTTGTAACAGCGATGTAACATCATTCATCAGAGTCTATTTGTAACAGAGACGTAACATCATTCATCAGAGGCTATTTGTAACAGAGACGTAACATCATTCATCAGAGGCTATTTGTTAAACAGAGGCGTAACATCAATCATCAGAGGCTATTTGTAATTGAGACGTAACATCATTCATCAGAGGCTATTTGTAACAGAGACGTAACATCATTCATCAGAGGTAATTTTTAACAGAGAAATAACAGCATAGACATAAGACAGCATGCTGAGCATACAGGCACAATAGTAACTGACTGCAGGAGGTGAAGGTTACTGAAACTGATTAAACTTAATCCTAAACTTTCCTATCATTACACTGATTCTAATCACATAAAAATTGAACAGTAGCTTTCTTTACCCCATGTATTATGAATAGAAAGACTCCTAAACCGATATTTATTTTGTCTTTTTAATTTTCAATTCAAGTCCTTACTTCCTTACTTGCCATTGTTTAAGCGCATTACGTGATACTAAGGGAGCTCACTTTGATTTTGTTTTCTTCTACATGTTCACTGGACTTGTCTGATTCTTCCAAAGTCCACTATTTATTGACCGTGATGACCCGTTAATGAGCTGATTTGTGCTGTCATTTTCACTATAAGTTCCAGCTTTACAATGGAGGGAATGCTTTAAGGGGGATAACAAACAAATGAATATTTGTCACATGTCTGATTTTTCTGCTGGACCAAATCAATCGGTTTCTGGGACCATCATCATCGGGATTTGTGTTTTCCCAGAGGTCTTTGTTGACCCCCAAGGGGATGCGACCCACAGGTTGGGAGTCACTGCAATGGGGATTAGAATAAGATTTGCATGAAATCCCTACAAAAGGGATCGAATTCAAGTGGACTACATCTTACAATAAGACTTTTTAATCCATTATTCACATACCCCAAGAGGACATAACGTTGGTTAAGCATATTTAATGCTATATATATTTCTGTTAAAAATATAAAACTAGTTTGTATTATAATAAATCTAAAGATTGTAAAAAATATATGATAGAAATAATTTTAGGACAATTTGCACACGTCTTGTATTTACAAATTTTTTTTAATAGATTTCCAAGAAAAAAATTAAATTAAAATGTCTCATACAAATATTCAAAGTATCAGCAAAAAAACATCTACAAAGCAATCTTAATTGTTTCCCTTGAAAAACATGTATGTGAAATACAAATTTTATAAACAAAAATAGTAGAACTAGGAATAGGGAGCTTGATTTAAAACCAGGACAATAAGACACGAATGTTTTCGCAAAGAAATTTACTCAGCAGACAGGATAGATGAAAATAAGGCTAGAAATAGAGACAAGTGTATAGGTTAAGTAATCGCTACTTTCATTTCAGAAGTTGGATTTTCCAAAAACAAAATAACTGGAAATAATACAGTTGATGAAGTGTAAACAAATCGTTTTGAATAGTATGCTATTTGTTCTACTGTCAAACAGTGTTTCTCTGAGGCATCTCTTCGAGGGAGAGTGAGACACTGACCCAAGGGGGCAAGTCAAGTGCCCATGGCAAAAATGAGCACTATAAAACAAAAATGTATTTTATGTTAAAAAAACTGATTAAATAGTCATTAATTAAACAAGTAACTGGTGCCTCGAAATACATTAGATTATCCATATATTTGAAACCAATCTTGTAAGAGTCATAAACAATTCGATCATAAATATCATGCTGTGACGATTACAGGTCGCCTCTGATCATAAGAAGAAATATTTGATTTTGTTGTTCGGTGTTGGGTATTTAAAAAAAAAATAAAGACTTTACCAGTTTAAAACTTGAATAACAATAAATGAACACGACGAAGTATCAATCATGTGCACTTTGTGTTCAACTTATATATCATAGAAAAGCCAGACTTTTAAAGTGGGGTTAAGTGTTTATTAAAATTATATGATGTCATTTTGATTTTAAACATTTATTTATTAGCATATTTTAAAATATACTCGATTCAAACTTTTTTTAGCTAGACAGAATAAAATCGTTCACACTTTTTACACACATGTAAAACTTAACGTCAGTATATAAATATTACACGTTTCAAACATTATAAGTTGAATGGGTCTGTTTTTTTTTACGTAACGAATAAAATTGATACATGTTTTTACATATTATCCTGACCAATATAGTTTTGCAATGAAAAACAGCATAGCCATATACTGTATAAAATGTCAAACTGTTTTTCCCTTTTTTAAATTAAAATAATAAATAAACTGTTGCACACTTGTCCACACATTGTTGTTTTAGTTTAATTCTTTTCAGATGAGAATCCAGTAGAGATCTAACAAAAGATATCTTACTAGTAAATGATTCCTTTTATTTAAGTTTTTAACTTTGACATTGGGTATCAGCAGACTACTTCTATCTTACTAGTAAATGATTATCTTTATCTACATTCTTAACTTTAACTTTCAGAAGACTACTTTAGAACATTATTATATAGGAGAGACATTGGACAAGTCTGGTCTTGTGGTAAAAGATGTGAAGACAATATATATGATGCCCCGTGACAACATTGTCGCCAAACAACACATTCCGACATTTGCAATGACGAGGACTTATACATCTATCTTAACATTGGAATTATATTTACAAGCTATGTCACACAAACAACCTCAAACTGAATTCGTTGCTGTTGGAATTTGACATGTCAGCTTTTGAATATTTGGCTAGATACTTCTTTTCTATTTTGAATCATTTCACATTTAATCTGGTTGCATTCTTACTGAACCGACTCACCTTGAAGCTGGAACTAGGGGATCGTTTTTCACGTCTCACTCCAAACTGCATACGACTACGATATGGACCTCGAGATTCAGGAACTCAAAACAACCACCTCCTATCACTGGAGAGTCTACTTCTCCATCACAGAGATCAACCGGAAACGTCTACTTCCCTTCTCTTTGAAAAAGTCTGAAGAGGGGAACTGAGGACATCCTCGTGGAAAGGGAGCAAATCAAGCACTTATTGATCCGCAGAGATCAACTGTGAAACTGTCTAAGGCATCGTTTACCACGATTAAACATATGACCTTGAGCAAATATAACAAATACAATAATGATGCTATCAGTATTTTAGAGAAACTTATATTCACAAAGCTTATATTTAAAATTTCGCTGAATTCTATTTCGTATTTAAATGATACAAAATAGAATAAACTATGAAATGTTTGTATGTATACATGGTAAATAAATATTTGCCCCTTTGAGAAAGACTTCGTTTCACTCTAAATGTTTTTTTTTAATTCCCTTTGACAGAGCGCGAAGAGGATAGCTCATGAGATATATACCATTTAAAAGACAAAACATAAGTCATATCACCACAATCATTCAACAGACACTGTTGAGTTAACTTTACTTCATGTGGGTCCCTGAATTTACGAGAAAAATCAACCAAGCTCGTCATTGATCAAGTCAGGAAAATACATACATCAAGAATGAGCAGGGAGCTTCCTGTGACTGTTAAACGTGATTTCTCACTGGAGTTTTTAATCTGTCGTTATCAATCATGTATTTTAGTAATTGTCAACATGATTAGTCTTTCTTTGGTCACATTGAAAACTCATAAATGTGTTGTCATGAAGTAAATTCTATTTTAAATTAGTCTTGTGAAAGAGACTTTTTAGTATATGTCCATGCAATGACATTATATTAAGATGATTTCGTAACATATCATCTTAAATGTACATGACCCCAAAAACTGATGTGAAATAAATGAACCTACATTGATTGAGTCGAGAATGAGAAGTTTTTAATTGAAAGTTTTATACTGAATTGATGGTGTAAAGAAATATAAGTGATTTAATGGATTCGTTATGCTATATTTGTCAATGAAAGAAATAGAAGCGATAAGGGAATTTTAATTTTATTTATTTCTAGTGTTGGCTAAGGTCTAAAAAACATATTTTTGCATCCATTACATATCACCACACCACATGTTGGTGACCCAGCTAGTATGCTGCATTAAGATATATGTCATATGCATCACCCTTTAGCTGCGCCTCAGTCAACGGGCACTCCCTCTCAGGTGGACATATTTTAAAGAGTTAAAATATTTCTAATTTTATGACAGATCAGTTTTAGAGGTCGGAGATCAGCAAATGAAATATGTGTTCAGGGAGATACAGCGACAGAGCATTTGCTTGAAGGGGTCTTGGAGGGGGTGTGTGTGAGAGAAAGAGGCTATTTTGGCGTTGTATCCTTACAAGTAAGGTGCGATTTCAAGAGTACGAGAGTAATCCCAATTATTGAAAATGTAAAAGTGATATGAGATGTGTTGTGGTTGGCTTTATGCATAAATATATACATTTTTTTAAAATTTAAATATTCAAAGTTTCTTTAAAGTAGCAAAAGAAAGTTATAAAAGCATAATCCGCCATATAACTCAAAATTTTCGTTTTTTTCCTAGTATACTATTTGCATATACACATTTTTATGTAAAATATTTAAAAATAACTCTGCGTCATGAAATCCATTAAAATATCTATATAAAAAATATAAAACATTGAATTTTTTTCGTTGGAAAAATATTTTGACATAGTTATCCATCGTATTTCAAAATTTTTAAATAAAATAAAATAAATTAAACTGTAGTTATCTCTATAATATGAAAAATAGAAAATAGAAATAGAATAGACATAAAATAGAACTGCTTTTTAGTTATATGATTGTAACAACTCTAACGTTCTGAGGAACATTTATTTTATGCTTTTTTGTACATTTTTGAATACGTTTGTTTTGAAAACAAACAAAAAATAAATACATGTAGCTCTTCAAGTTAAAAGGAATGTTGTGTCATAAAATCATTTTTTGTGGTTATTTAATTGTAGAAACTATTCAACAAAATGTCTGCTAGCTAGATAATAAATGAAGTAAATGTGTAATTGTCCAACTCAAAGCTAAACAGTAATAATGAAGTAACGACTGTCACTGCAAGGAGTTTAGTGTTATAGCAGTTGTCTCAACTTAGTGTCGAAACATTGCTACGCTACTAACACTGAAATAAACAAACCTGACATTTAGTTCCTACAGTAGTTATTGGAATCATGGGGAATCCAACCACCTGTAACATGTTTAAAATTTCAATCAAATGAAAATAGTACATCATGAAGTAGTGGAAAAAACTTTGTTATTTAAGAAACTGAAAGTGATTTATATGTCAACAAAAAAATAGGAGATCTTTTTAGCACCAAAAAAGTTTTAGAATTAAAAAAATCAAGGTTAACCATTAACTCCAGAAGATGAGGAACAGCTTAATCCTAAAACCATTATATTTAATGCCTATGTAGAATGTGGTCAAGATCTTTAACCTATACATAATAGAACATCACATTTTGCTAAGACAATTTATTCAAACATTTTAATTGTGAAGACAAGACAGAAAAGTAATCTCATTTTTTTTTGTTATGCACAGAAAAATGTATAGGGATAAGGAAATAATTTGATATTGTATGTGCCTATCAAGCGGTACATTGTTTCTTAGTCTTCTCTACCATCAGCTTAGTACTAAACTTTGTTATGTGTCCATCAAACTATGAAATTATGTCTTAATCTTCTTAATCAAACCGTGGCCTATTACTTTGTCTTCACTGACATCATCTTCACCCTAATGGCATGAATGACCGACTGAAACCATGTAGGAAACATTACAACATCGGAGTCCTTCTTGTCCAAGTAGATGGAAAGAATCACGTCATCTGTTGAAAGATTTGGCCAAAACGTCTAAAGTGCGTTATTTGAAGGCATATTGTGTTTGGCCAATTTAGTCGATGGAAAGTTGACGCTTTTCGGCCGCCCTGGTGCTGAAGATCATAAAAGTTAGTTTTCAATAATTGGCTTAAACGATTCATTATCAATACATTGTCCTGACAACATCTCATGGTCAATTTTTTTCTTCTCTTCTCAGTAACATCGTCAAGTCAATAACTGTTTTTAACATCCCCTGGACAGTAATGACATTTTTAACATCTCATAGTCAAAGTTGTAAGACTTCTGAGGTCCCCCTTCTTTTTTCTAGGTGTGCACCTTCATTCAAGTTACATAGTACTGCCGATCTACCTCCCGTGCTTTTTCGAATATTGAAATGGCCTTTCTTAACTTCCCCCTTTATTTCTGATGGTCTTGTTTAGCAGTTACATAAACGGACGTGGATGTTTTTTTTTATTGAAGTTGTTCCAATGCCTGTATATCCTGAGCTTAGTTTTTGATATTCTATATACTTTTTGTGAAGCGTCGCAATAATAAACAAAGGAATTTTTTGAAAAAAAAAAAAGTTCCTTATAGTTTTAATTAATAAATGTATTATTCAATAATTAAATAAGCACTGACTACCGTTTTGTATATGTCAGTTACACGCGTCTGTTCGAACTGATCTGCCCATTTCTTACACGCGACTGTTCGAACTGATCTGCCCATTTCTAACACGCGTCTGTTCGAACTGATCTGCCAATTTCTCACACGCGTCTGTTCGAACTGATCGGCCAATTTCTCACTCGCGTCTGTTCGAACTGATCTGCCAATTTCTCACTCGCGTCTGTTCGAACTGATCTGCCAATTTCTCACTCGCGTCTGTTCGAACTGATCTGCCCATTTCTCACTCGCGTCTGTTCGAACTGATCTGCCCATTTCTCACTTGCGTCTGTTCGAACTGATCGGCCAATTTCTCACACGCGTCTGTTCGAACTGATCTGCCCATTTCTCACACGCGTCCTTTCGAAGAGATCTGCAGATTTACAAAAAACCTGAAATATCATTACTTGTATTTGATTCTATTCGATCAGCTAATGCAATACCCTGTTTGAAATTCGTGAAAAAAATATGTAGCTCAATTAAAGTACATAATAACGAATTTAGCCCCCCCCCCCTTGCTATAAAAAAATAATATTGTTCAATGGTGTTACTTATCTACTTAGTATGTAAGATACAAAGTGAAATGTCGTTAATTGTATTTATTTTGTTTGTATTACATTCCATCCACCCCTGTAATCGTTATTTTGGAAATTATACAATCTTATTGCTCTTATTAGAAAATTTTGAGTTCAAAAGCCCTAAATTAATTAAGTAAAATAATTGTTCTATTTTTAGAAACATTTGAGTGCGTGCGCACATAACTGCACCAAAGTTGTGTGACGGTGGATGCATGGTGTAGGAATGCATCAAGATGTATATTAATATAAATACAATTTTCAAAAAATAATAATAATGTAGGGTCCCCGCCCACAAACGGAATATTGTAGAATGGTTGTACTAATTCAGAACCCTACTAATTATGTCATACACACTATTTAATGTCGCTATTTGTATTTGATTAAAATTTGCATCCACACATGAATTAGCTCTGTTTGAAAGTATATTTATAAAGCTCATATAAGAGAGAGAACAAAAAATAGGGCCCCAGGCTTAATACCAAATAATTTAAAATGATTGTAATAATTAAAATACGTTTGCGCGGGTGCACAAAAAAACTCAAACAAGTTTTATTGCAACGGATAAATGGTATAGGAGCGCATTTGAATTTTTTTTTAAAATTTACTTTGCAAAGATCATAACCAAAAATTAAGGGCCAGCGTTCCAAAACTAATTATTTTAAAATATTTTTAAATGATTGTAATGACTCAGAAAAATGCACAGGCTTCTGGACAAGAAATAAACAGAACATTATTGCAATTGCATGAATGATATAGAAGCGCATGAGCCCAATATACATTAACTGAAAAAGATTGTAGATAGCATCACCCCAGAAGGTGTTTGCGAAATAGATGTGTTTTTAAATTGGTATTAAAGGACTCCAGTGTCTGGCTGTTTCTGAGAGCGACTGGAAGTGCGTTCCAAATCGTTGGGCCGGCAAATAAAAAAGTGCATTTTCCGTAAGTCTCGAGGCGAACACAATGTATCGATATTTTGCCACTATCGGATGAGCGGAGCTCTCTAGAGGGTACATAAGGCGTCATGCGTGCTTTGAAATAAGATGGCGCCAGGTCATGTCAGCAGCGGTTACATATAATTTGCAATTTTGTACTCTATGCAAGTGCGGACCGGCAGCCAGTGCAGCTTTCTCAGAAGTGTTTTAGCATGGTTGAATTTGCGTTTGCGAAGAACAATGCGAGCCGCATTATTCGGTGCACCTTGAATTTATCCAGAAGCGTAACTGGAAGATATATATATATATATATATATAAAAGTTATTAGCCGACCTAGATAAGTGATTATTCTAACAATGTTTTGTAACTATTAGCTGACATAGATGAGCACTATATTTTAGCTATGTTTTATTACATCTTGTAGACACCAAAAAAAGAAATATTTTCATTAAAGGAAATTGAAATAAATAACAATAGTGTTATCACTGAATTTCATTACGCTAGGTAATCAATAAGGGGCAGAGTGGGGATAGTGTCCCCTTTTGGTAGAGGGCGGAAGACATGGGTGAACGAAAATGACAAGGACAGGAGAACTAACTTAAGGGTAACATCCTTACATGTAACGTTTCAATCCCGTGTTCTATTGTTTATATATATTTATTTATTAGCGAATATACTCATACTTTCGTGAAGTTGACGAAAAATTGATTTGTTTTATATCTCTAGGTGTAGAGATCCAGTTTAAGTGAAACCCATCTTTTTTAAGAAAATGAATATTAACGTTGATTGGAACTATTGAGGATATGTTTTTAGCATTAACAAAAATGATTAGAATTAAAACATTTAAAAAATGATTTCAAATGTTAACTTCAGGAGATGAGGAACAGGTTAATCATATAGCCCAAATATGCATTGTTTTCATTGAATATGGCCAAGATCTTTAACCTAAACATATTAGTCTATTGAATTCTGCTAAAACAATTTTTTTCGAACCATTTAATTGTAACACCAGGCAGAGCAGTAATCCCATTTTAAATATGTACGGTAAATGCTATGGGTATAAGGAAATATTTTACAACTCTGTTATCTTTCTTTCAACGGTGCATTATTTCCAGTCTTCACTACCACCAGCTTTGTACCAGACTATGTGACGTGCCCATTAAACTGTTCATTATGTTCTAGTCTTCTCTACCATTAGCTTTTTACCACACTATGTGACTTGCCAATCAAACTGTTTATCACTCTCTAGTCTTCTCTACCATTAGCTTTGTACCAGACTATATGATGTGTCCATTAAATTTCTGCATTACAAATGAACAAATGAACTTATTACCTCATTCCGATTGCGATCAATTTAATTTGTGTCATCAAAGCACATTATATATTTTTGTACACATATAAAGATATTCATCGTCTGTGTGTAGTCATGGCGTGCTATTTTGAGGTACACTTTGCGACTGCTAAAGTGAAACTTGATGAGAAAAAAGTGATGCAATATAAAACATTTTGATTGATTCCTTCCTTATTAATGTTTTTATTTGAAATTAGTAATGCAATCTATACATGTGTTAAAACCAATGCCCAGAAGCCTGTGCTAAAACCAACATCCAGAGGCCTGTGTTAAAACCAATGCCCAGAGGCCTGTGTTAAAACCAATACCCAGAGACCTGTGTTAAAACCAATCTCCAGAGGCATGTGTTAAAACCGATGCCCAGAAGCTTGTATAAAAACATATGTTCAGATCCTGTGTTAATACCAATGTCCAGATGCCTGTGTTAAAATAAATGTCAAGAGGCATTTACTTAGTTTACATGTTTTAATAATTGTAAAGCGCTTAGAGCTTTATGATAAGCGCTATATACAAAATTCCTAAATAAATAAATAAATAAATAAAACTAATGCCCAGAAGCCTGTGGTAAAACCAATGCCAAGATGTCTGTGTTAAAACCAATGCCCAGAGTCATGTGTTTAAACCAATGCCCAGAGGTCTGTGTTTAAACCAATGTCCACATGCCTGTGTTAAAACTAATTCCCAGAAGTCTGTGTTAAAACCATGCCCAGAGGCCTGTGTTAAAACAAATGGCCAGAGGACTGTTGCTTGGTATCTCAAAAATATTGAAGGTAATGTGTATGTTATCTTGTAAGGTTAGATGTCTTGCAACTTGTGAAATGTTTTGCAATAAATGTGCGTCATATTCTTGTCAATATATAATCAGACATAAGTAGATATTTCCTAGTCTAAAAGATCATATTTAGTAAGACTGGCTATATCGTATTCTAAAGAGTAATAATTTTTATGAGAATGGCTGAATTATATTCTAAAGGAAAACATTTAGTATGAGAGTGGATATATGTAATTCTAAAGAACAATATTTAGTATGAGAGTTGTATCATATTCTAAAGGGAATTATTTAGTATGAGTGGTTATATCGTATTCTAACGGGTAATAATTAGTATGAGTGTGCCTGTATCATATTCTAAATGGCAATAATTATTATGAGAATGGCTGAATTATATTATACAGGACAATATTTGGTATGAGAGTGGATATATTGTAATCTAATGGGTAACAATTATTATGATAGTGGCTGTATCATATTCTAAAGAACAATATTTAGTATGAGAGTTGTATAATATTCTAAAGGGCAATATTTAGTATGAGATTTGTATAATATTCTAAAGAACAATATTTAGTATGAGAGTTGTATAATATTCTAAAGGGCAATATTTAGTATGAGAGTTTTATAATATTCTATAGGGCAATATTTAGTATGAGATTTGTATAATATTCTAAAGGGCAATATTTAGTATGAGAGCTGTATAATATTCTAAAGGTCAATATTTAGTATGAGAGTTGTATAATATTCTAAAGGGCAATATTTAGTATGAGAGTTGTATAATATTCTAAATGGAAATATTTAGTATGAGATTTGTATAATATTCTAAAGGGCAATATTTAGTATGAGAGTGGTATAATATTCTAAAGGGCAATATTTAGTATGAGATTTGTATAATATTCTAAAGGGCACTATTTAGTATGATAGCTGTATAATACTCTAAAGGGCAATATTTAGTATGAGAGTTGTATAATATTCTAAAGCCCAATATTTAGTATGAGAGTTGTATAATATTCTAAAGGGCAATATTTAGTATGAGAGTTGTATAATATTCTAAAGGGGAATATTTAGTATGAGAGCTGTATAATATTCTAAAGGGCAATATTTAGTATGAGAGTTGTATAATATTCTAAAGGAAAATATTTAGTATGAAAGTTGTATAATATTCTAAAGGGCAATATTTTTTATGAGAGCTGTTAAATATTCTAAAGGGCAATATTTCGTATGAGAGTTGTATAATATTCTAAAGGGAAATATTTAGTATGAGAGCTGTATAATATTCTAAAGCGCAATATTTAGTATGAGAGTTGTGTAATATTCTAAAGGGCTATATTTAGTATGAGAGTTGTATAATATTCTAAAGGGCAATATTTAGTATGAGAGTTGTATAATATTCTAAAGGGCAATATTTAGTATGAGATTTGTATAATATTCTAAAGGGAAATATTTAGTATGAGAGCTGTATAATATTGTAAAGGGCAATATTTAGTATGAGAGTTGTATAATATTCTAAAGGGCAATATTTAGTATGAGAATTGTAATATTCTAAAGGGCTATATTTAGTATGAGAGTTGTATAATATTCTAAAGCGCAATATTTAGTATGAGAGTTGTATAATATTCTAAAGGGCAATATTTAGTATGAGAGTTGTATAATATTCTAAAAGGCAATATTTAGTATGAGAGTTGTATAATATTCTAAAGGGGAATATTTAGTATGAGAGCTGTATAATATTCTAAAGGGCAATATTTAGTATGAGAGTTGTATAATATTCTAAAGGAAAATATTTAGTATGAAAGTTGTATAATATTCTAAAGGGCAATATTTTTAATGAGAGCTGTTAAATATTCTAAAGGGCAATATTTCGTATGAGAGTTGTATAATATTCTAAAGGGCAATATTTAGTATGAGAGCTGTATAATATTCTAAAGGGCAATATTTAGTATGAGAGTTGTGTAATATCCAAATGGCAATATTTAGTATGAAAGTTGTATATTATTCTAAAGGGCAATATTTAGTATGAGAGTTGTATAATATTCTAAAGGGCTATATTTAGTATGAGAGTTGTATAATATTCTAAAGGGCAATATTTAGTATGAGAGTTGTATAATATTCTAAAGGGCAATATTTAGTATGAGATTTGTATAATATTCTAAAGGGAAATATTAAGTATGAGAGCTGTATAATATTGTAAAGGGCAATATTTAGTATGAGAGTTGTATAATATTCTAAAGGGCAATATTTAGTATGAGAGTTGTATAATATTCTAAAGGGCTATATTTAGTATGAGAGTTGTATAATATTCTAAAGGGCAATATTTAGTATGAGAGTTGTATAATATTCTAAATGGAAATATTTAGTATGAGATTTGTATAATATTCTAAAGGGCAATATTTAGTAAGAGAGCTGTATAATATTGTAAAGGGCAATATTTAGTATGAGAGTTGTATAATATTCTAAAGGGCAATATTTAGTATGATATTTGTATAATATTCTAAAGGGCAATATTTAGTATGAGGGCTGTATAATATTCTAAAGGGCAATATTTAGTATGAAAGTTGTATAATATTCTAAAGTGCAATATTTAGTATGAAAAATGTATAATATTCTAAAGGGAATTATTTAGTATGAGAGTTGTATAATATTCTAAAGGGCAATATTTAGTATGAGAGTTGTATAATATTCTAAAGGGCAATATTTTGTATGAGAGTTGTATAATATTTTATAGGGCAATATTAAGAATGATATTTGTATAATATTCTAAAGGGCAATATTTAGTATGATAGCTGTTTAATACTCTAAAGGGCAATATTTAGTATGATAGATGTATAATATTCTAAAGGGCAATATTTAGTATGAGGGCTGTATAATATTCTAAAGGGCAATATTTAGTATGAGAGTTGTATAATATTCTAAAGGGAAATATTTAGTATGAGAGTTGTATAATATTCTAAAGGGCAATATTTAGTATGAGAGTTGTATAATATTCTAAAGGGCAATATTTAGTATGAGAGTTGTATAATATTCTAAAGGGCAATATTTAGTATGAGAGTTGTATAATATTCTAAAGGGCAATATTTAGTATGAGAGTTGTATAATATTCTAATGGGCAATATTTAGTATGAGAGTTGTATAATATTCTAAAGGGCAATATTTATTATGAGATTTGTATAATATTCTAAAAGGCAATATTTAGTATGAGAGTTGTATAATATTCTAAAGGGCAATATTTAGTGTGAGAGTTGTATAATATTCTCAAGGGTATTATTTAGTATGAGAATTGTATAATATTCTAAAGGGCAATATTTAGTTTGAGAGTTGTATAATATTCTAAAGGGCAATATTTAGTATGAGAGTTGTATAATATTCTAAAGTAAATATTTAGTATGAGAGTTGTATAATATTCTAAAGGGCAATATATATTATGAGAGCTGTATAATATTCTAAAGGGCAATATTTAGTATGAGATTTGTATAATATTCTAAAGGGCAATATTTAGTATGAGAGCTGTATAATATTGTAAAGGGCTATATTTAGTATGAGAGTTGTATAATATTCTAAAGGGCAATATTTATTATGAGATTTGTATAATATTCTAAAAGGCAATATTTAGTATGAGAGTTGTTTAATATTCTAAAGGGCAATATTTAGTGTGAAAGTTGTATAATATTCTAAAGGGTATTATTTAGTATGAGAATTGTATAATATTCTAAAGGTCACTATTTAGTATGAGAGTTGTATAATATTCTAAAGGGCAATATTTAGTATGAGAGTTGTATAATATTCTAAAGGGAAATATTTAGTATGAGAGTTGTATAATATTCTAAAGGGGAATATATATTATGAGAGCTGTATAATATTCTAAAGGGCAATATTTAGTATGAGATTTGTATAATATTCTAAAGGGCAATATTTAGTATGAGAGCTGTATAATATTGTAAAGGGCTATATTTAGTATGAGAGTATTATAATATTCTAAAGGGCAATATTTAGTATAAGAGTTGTATAATATTCTAAAGGGCAATATTGAGTATTAGAGTTGTATAATATTCTAAAGGGCAATATTTAGTATGAGTAAACAAGTGGATTGGCTTATAGTACCAAAACACCTTTTTTTTTTGGGGGGTGTGACTGCTGGCAAAAACGAGGGAGATGGGGTAAAACATTTTTAAAAACATGTATGGCACCAAAAACGTATGACTTTTTTTCACCAAGATAATTACAACAAAATTTCATTAGTAACATTTTTTATATTTATACTACAAATGATAATTTAAGAAAATAAAATAACTAATGAATACGTTAATTAAAGTATATGTAGAGTGGCAATTGATTTATTTTATATCAAATAAGTTATAACGGTTAGATAATGTATGGCATTCTGTATGTCATCCTGTATGGCATACTGTATAACTTCTTGTATGCATCCTGTATGTCATCCTGTATGGCATCCTTGCGAACCGCACAACATATATCACAGCAGATGTGGCGCCACTGTGCCTACACTTACTGACCAGACTTTGCAAATTATTAAAATCGGCTTCCGAAAAGGGAGATGCAAGGAGCATGTACGGGGACTTCAAGAGGACATTAGGACCACTCTCTTCAAAAATAGCATCTCTCAAGTCCAAGATGGGTTGAATTATCCAGAACCCAAATGATCAACACCGGCGTTGGGTAGGGCATTATCTTGAACTATACCCTTAAACGATTGCAGAGTTTTGCGATCCGCATCTACCCAGAGTCACAAAGTGGCTTCCCAGGTGGGCGCTCAAAATTGAACTTGATATTCTCGTTACGCCAAAAGCAGGACATATGTCGTTAACAGTTGTCGACCTTATATTGCTTTCATAGACACGAAAAAGGCATTTGAATTGTTAAGTTGTAGCTACCTTTTTGGTATCTTGCAAGGAAAAAGTTGTCCCCAACAATTGCACACAATCCTACCGTCATTTTACAATAACATGCACATCACGATAACTTTCTATGGCACTATATCTGAGTCACTCCAGTAAAACAGGGTTGTGTACTGCACCAATGCTCCGTTTCATTATCTTCTAGACGCTCCTTCAATATAATATAGCATACATTAATTAGTTATAAGTTACACTAATTATTAAGTTAATATTTTATGTCAGTAATTGATGTATTTTTTAAAAAAAAATAAAAAATTAAAGTATTTTCATTGTAAATTACTTTTATTTTCTGGGTAAATAATTTTAAAAAAAATTTTTTTAATCATTATTTAAACAAATTTAAAAAAGAGAAAGAATTAAAATGCAATGACATCTGGAGCTGCCGTACATTTAATTTAAAATCTTAGTTAAATTATTGTCAATGTTTTTGGTATATAAATTCATCTTTCAGTATATAGTTGTTTTTTTAAAGCAGGAAAGTCATTTCCTTATCAAGGGAAACAATTGCTCTCGTTTTTCAAAATGTTTTATAACATAAAATTGAGTATCATGCTAGAGATGTTAATTTTATTTTATTCAGAATTATTTAATTTGTAAAAAGTTATAAGGAACAAAAAGACATTTAGACCTGAAAAATAAATATTTAAATTTTATTTGCATAAAAATAGTGTTTTTCACGAAACTACAAAGCATTAAAATTAAGGCAAATTTAAATAATACAAAGTACGCTTAACCAGACGATCTCCCGTTTTCAAATTGCGGCTGCCGATGTATTTTACAAGTGACATTGCACTTGAATCCGAACTTCACCATTAGAGATTGCAATTAAAAATGATGAAGCTTAAAATGGTCAACTAGAGCAGTCACACCCTTCTACACCATCCTTGTCAACTGTATGTCACATTTGTCCCATTCTTTAGTAGCAAGAACCTGACGTGCGTTGCATCGCCCCTCAATGAAAGAAAGTGTGTTAAAGTTTCAATTATGTTTTTGAAATAATTCTTATACAGACGATAGCTTTGGTCTGGTGCGTACACAAACAAATTAGAAGGTTGTTCGATCTTTGAGCAGGCAGCATGCAGATAACATATGAGAAGCGTGGATTTTTTAAATACAGCCCACGCACTTCTAGTGATTGATCAACACATGCATTAGATCTGTTAGAAATTATATTTATATAACATATATACGAACAAAATATTTAAGTCACGGCCCCAAAAGGAATATTCTAAAATGATTGTAGCAATTTAGAAACATGTGCAGACAAGCGCAAAACGACTCAAAGTTGTTTTTTTCCGCGATCGGATGAATCGTATGTGAACACATACGCGAATTATATTTATATAGTTTAGCTCATAAACACAAATATTACAAAATACGAATTTAGGGACACATTCTTAATATCGCAATCTGATAAAATATTTAGGAATACAAACGTCTTATCACAATCTGATGAATGATATAGGTACACAAACGTAAATTATATTTGTATAGCTACATTAATACAGTGTGATGTTCAAGTATCATGTTATATTAATTCATCGTATTTTTAAATTCCTCATTTTATAAATATGGTGTATTGCTCAAGTACCACACTATATTAGTGCAGTGCGTTGATTAAAGTGTCACGAAACATTAATACACTGTGTCATTCAAGTGTCATGTTACATCAATACAGTCAGAAGTCAAAGAGTGATGTTATATTAATTCAGTGTGTTTTAAATGCCATATTCTATACATTTCGTTAATTGCTCAAGTACCACGTTAAATTAATACAGTGTTTTGTTACAGACTCAAGTTATATTAAAACAGTATTTTAATCAAGCGTCACGTTACATTAATATATTGTATTGTTCCAGTGTAACCTTAAATAAATGCAGCTTTTGTTTTCAATCATCACTGATGTTTCCATTAACATGTAATTGACTTTTGAGAAGAGAATTTTTCCTCATGTTTAAAACACTTCCTTCATAAATAACACTGGCAACGTTTTAATACTTCGTATATTCTGATTTATATTTAGTCTTAGTTTCAGATCTATTACAACACCTATTGTCTTATCTATAACAACACCCATTGTCTTATCTATAACAGCATCTATTGCATAAACCCAATCTACACCCATTGTCTTATCTATTGACTTATCCTTAAGAAGAAACACTATCAGACCCATAATGAGACAAAATAAATTGATACAAACAATATTTGAGTCATTAAATTTAGATATCTCTCACATAATATTGTATTAAAATGACAGTCAGACAATAAATGGTGTCCCTTTTCATCTGATCAATCATAGAACAAATTATTTTTAAAATAAGAATCACTAGTGCATGATCATATGTATTAACTAAATGACGTCACTAATGTTCGATTCGTTGAGTATGCGTCAATAATGTAATCAATTGTTTAAGTACTTTCACAAACACCCTTCTTCATATTTAAAGAAATACATACAATTTTAAGTAATTCAATGTGTTTTTATGTATATACATATACGCATATTATACACACACACACACACATATATGTATAATAAAGTTGATTTGATCATATCGATGGATTTACAGACATTGAGATTGAAACAACGCCTTTGTCCTTGAACTTCGAAAGAGAATACACTCAGTGAGACAGGTACACTTTCCTCGTTCAAGACACTAGAAGAAATACGTATTATCTCAAAATATGGCAATGCTCCAATTAGCATTTTACGTGTAAAAAGATTTTAATGTATTGAAATATGTTTTTTTTAAAAATGTTTGTAGCTAGGTCTGAGCAGTTTTATTAGTTTTAAAAACTGATCATTTTCATCAATCTAATATTAATGGCATAATTTGGTAAAGAAAACATCAAGTGTTTACAAAAACTTCCTTCAAACCGGGTAAAATTAATATAACATTTCCCAATATTCATTTGATGAAATATGTATTTGAAATTTAAAACTGCTATAACTTTCTTCAAATAAATTCCAGTTTGACATTCCCATAAACTTTGACACAACTTTTAAGAAAATCCAGAAGAATGTTTCCTAAAACTAGTACAACAAATAGATATAACCTGATATTAATCACAACTTGTCAGTCTTGAAGACTCAAGCAAAAATCATTTGTTTAATGAAAATACACCATGACCATACTTAACAATATTTAAAAGACGTGACCGACAGAATTAAAACAATATAATTTACAGGTTCATTTAAAGTTAATGTTAAGTGTTAAAATGTATTAAACTGAAACAATCAATTTCAATAACTCAAAACTAGCTGTGTAAGTTTACAGAACTAATTAAACTATACCAAAAAAACAACAATCGAACTCCATGTCTCCAAACTCACTAAGTAAGTTTACAGCACTATTTGAACTAGTCCATATAAATATTGAATAACAACATTTTTTTTTTTTTAAACATGCTTTTCCAAAAAAAAATTACTCTATAGAATAAATCAGAGTTCTAACAACTGCAGTGCATTACTGTTGCATAATTCAATTTTATTGAAATATTCTTTTTTTCTTACATATTAAAAAAAAAAGACAAAACGATACGCAAACAATTTTTGTTAAAGGGAGATAATTATATATTTTTTAATATATTTATATATAGAGTGAGATATATCTTAGATTTTTTGGGACATATTTTTTATTTGTAAAATAGTCTTGGAAATAAAATAATTCCAATAAAAAAATGTAAACTTGTTTTCAAACGGATTTTTATCATTTTCCTACTCTCTTATGTAGTTTTAAGGAAACAATGAGATAACGTTTATAAAATAAATTTAATTTTAATTCAAAAACTTGACCATATTGTTCTTAGACTTCGGTAGTGAAATACGAGTTTCCTTTTACATTCGATCCCTTCCAATAGGGATGCAATACATAAAAAGAATGAAAAGCTTACCAATGACAAGCAGTAGAGCAAACATTCAAAATAGTGTCCATGATACATAAATTATTTCCTTCGCCGGCGTAAGAAAAACTAATTCTTAAATTAATTGTTCGTGATCATTTTCATTTGAAATAACTATTTTTCTTATGAGTATAACGCGGTCGTTTTTATTTAAACCCGATAATGCCCCCCTCCCCCCTTCTTTCTTCTTCTTCTATATCTTAAGGGCCCACGATCAATTTATTGATCATTTTGGCACCTATGCATGTTGATGGAATTTGCAATGTTTCTGTTACTGGTGGTGATGAGGAAATTATGCACTAGAGGTTTGAAGGCTTGAGGCAATAGACACAAATGTGTCTAGTGTTGTCGCCTCAACTGTTCCTTTTGAAAGATGGTTCCAGTCCCTGATTGTCTTGGGCAGGAATGAGCAGATCCTATACTGGCTTCTTGCTGGTATGAGCCTGAATTGCTTGTCATGGCCTCGTCGCTGTCTATGGGGGAGAGGGACGAGTTTCTGTTTAATACTGGAACAGTGGACCAGCCCATTATTTATCTTGTACATCATGGAGAGCCTGGATTGTCGTCGTCATTTCTCCAATGGTGACCAGCCTAGTGTTTCTAGCATGCTTCCAACACTAGAGGTATTCCTGTAGCGGTTTAGGACAAAACGTGCTGCTCGTCGCTGGACCGCCTCCAACCTGTCAATGCTCTTCTGGGTAAATGGGTCCCAGACTGAAGATGCATAATCTAAAATCGGACGGATAAAGGCTTTATATGCTCTTTCTTTCACACATGAGTTGCCAATCTTTCTCATTTACATCTACGATTGATTATTGAAACACAACTCTTCTTCTTTCTCTTCTTTGATATTTTAATGACCCGCTTAAAATGTGACACTTGTTGCCCAATTTGAGATTAGTAGGGTTTGTCATTTAATGGCGGAAATCTATTAATAGAACTGATGTCACCATTACTGATCATCCGGGTACTCAGCGCGGACAAAATGTCAACACTGTTCAGTATAACTGTGTTAGCGAAATGTCCCTGAAAATTGTTTACAACTCTTTTTTACGAAATATTTTACACATTTTTTTTTTACTTCTGTGTTCTCAAATGCGACTTCATTGCGTGAACGTCATATGTAACAGTAACTCTAGATACAAGGAACGCCCGAACAATATGCTGAAACACACTATAAGCTGCCATGTTTTTATCAATATTTGTCCACGGACCTTCTAAAAATAGTACGCTATGACGTTTTCCGGTCTTAGAAATGACAAACCCTATTCTAACCAATGCATACTATCTAAGAACAATCATGAAGCTATTAGATGTTTGTTATTAAACACACTTTTTTAGTTTTATTACATTTTAATATGTTTTATTTTAAAATTCAATTTCTTATTTTGTTTGATAGATTAATTTGCGCAAACTCAACACTAGTCTTTGGGCTGACAGGGTGAGCTGCAGGACGCTCTCAATGAGTTCTTTATAACGAAAGTTACGTAGACCAGGGCGAGACTTGACATTTGCACCGATGCTCCCGTTTAACGGCACTCCTATGAGCGAATTTCGGAGGTCACTAAATCCGATGTGAAGAAAATCCTGGCTGACTACCCGAAAAAGTTATTTTTGCTTGAATTTGCCGGCAATGCCGTTGTACGAATAAATAATTGCAGTTATTTGCCCCTTTAACAAAGTCTCAGCCGTTTCAGTCTATATATATAAATCGTTATTATGCGTGTGTGGTAATTTGGCTTAATTAAATTAATTCACTTTGACAGAGTGCAAAGCGGATATCTCTACAGATATATTTCATTTAAAAGACACACCATAAGTCATACCACCACAATCATCCCACAGATACTGTTGAGTTTCCTTGACTTCATTTGTGTTCCAGATTTCACGAGAAAAACAAACACGGTCGCCATTGATCAAGTCAGGAAAATGCGTACATCAAGAATAAACAGGAGGCGTCCAGTCACTGTAAGATATGATTAAAAACTTGATGAATGAGTGGGAGGCTTTCTGTGACTGTAAAACATGATTTCTCACTTGAGTTTAGACTCTGACGTTATCAAGAATATATTTTAGAACATTGTCAACATCATTAGTCTTTCTTTTGACATTGAAAACTAATAATGTTTTGTCATCAAGTAAATTCTAATGTAAATTAGTCTTGTGAAAGAAAATTTTTAGATTATGTCCTTGCAATAGAATTATATTAAGATGATTTTGTAATGTAATATAACAAATGTGCATAACCAAAAAGCTGTGGTATAATAAATGCACTATGTAAATTGAGTCAAGAATGAGAATTGTTTTATTGAATGTGTTATACTATATTGATTATGTCAAGAAATAGAAGTGATTTAATGTATTTGTTATTTTATATTGGTCAATAAAGGAATTAGAAGTGATGATGGACATTGAATTGTATTTCTTTTTTCTGGAGTGCGCTAAGCTCTTAAAAACATTTTGTTTTCATCCATTATATACCATAACACCCCATTTTGATTACCCCGAAGATATGGTGCTTGGGGTTATCTGTTATCCACTCTCCCCCCCCCCCTTAGCTACGCCTCAGTCCATCGGCACACCATCTCAGGGGGGTATATTTTAAAGAGTTAAAATATTTCTAAGTTCAAGACGGATCAATTTTCGAGGCCGGAGATCAGCAAATGATATATGTGTGCAAAGAGATAGGNTTTTTATTTTTTTTTTTTTTTTTTTTTTTTTAATGTTTATTTGTTAATTAGAGAAAAAACAAATGGATGTTTAAGTCTATGAGTGGAATTATACACAGAAAATTGAACAGTCAAAAGAGCTTAAAATATTTCACAATGTACAGTTAGAACAGCTGTATCTGGCTTAAACATGGTTTATGCGGCTCGTCTGCATGTACATGTTGTTTACCGTTTTTTACGAAACTTGAAAGAACATTCTAACAAAATAGATTGAAACTAGAATTTTTAATACCTACGTTGTTGGACAGAATGAAAAGTATAATAAAATTGTATAACAAGTTTAATACAACTGTATGTAATTAATAATAATAGTAAAACTATGTGAACAGAATAATAAAGCTATGAAGAGTATAATTATAATGTAACAATACGAAATAATCTTTAGATTATTTTTTTTTTTTATATTTATTTGTAAAAACAGCTTCACCGAGAGGGGATCGAACCCCGCTTTTCCAGGTGACAGGCGGAGTTACTTACCACTGCACAAACGAGGAGATGTCTTGCAAGCGAATTTTGTATTTTATATTCACAATTTAATTTATCACATTCTGCGAATAATGGCGAGCGTTATTGGCACAGCTCTGTGAATAATCACTCCGATTAATGAATATTGAGATGACAATGCTAGGTTGATACGGAAATCTTCATTTATTGAATCTTGTTTCTATTTTATAAATAATAAGAGTAAAAATTTATCAAATTAGTAGCCTTGTATATAAGTTAATGAAACCAGACCACTTGAGGGGTCGCAAATAATGAGAGAACAAAAATTGTTACCGAATATCGAGGGGTTAATCTTTGCAACTATAATATTCGATAGAAGTAGAAGGCCTATGTTTTTTGGTATTTTGTTTTGTTTTTTATTTGTCATCTAAAGCAGTGTTTCTTAAAGGGGTCGACCGTGGATCGGCCCCCCTAAAAGACAAGAAACTGAATAAAAGTTAAATACCGGGAAGGAGTTACTTACCTTTAAAAAACAACACTTGTTTGGTAAAGCGTTATAAATAAGTATATATATTTATTTAATAAAGTTAATATTCAAAGTTTCCTGAACGGATCAAAAGAGCGTTAGAAAAGTATAATTACCCAATATAATTCAAAATTATTGTTGTTTTCTTATAACTCTAATTGTAAATATACATTTTCATGTCAAATATTAAAAAAATATTTATGTGTCATGAAATCATTTAATATATCTATATTAAAAATATAAAGTATAGAATTTATTTCCCTTGAAGACATATTTATGACATAAGTACTATCTATATATATGATTTGCCAGCAAAGGTCAAACAAGACGGGTTAAACAAGACGCAGGCTATTTATAGATATGCCAGAGCATGGTTCAATAATGAGTTCACTAGCGCGCAAAATATAATTCCCGATAGCTACGCTATATAAGATATATATATATATATATATATATATATATATATATATATATATATAGTAACATAATTGCGTTTTGTGCATAATAGTTTTTTTTTTTTTCAATATATAAATAATATATATAATATATATATATATATATATATATATATATATATATATATATATAGTAACGTAATTGCGTTTGGTGCCTAATAGTTTCTTTTCTTTTGGAATTGAAATCGTCTCCAGCATTGTTAAAACAATATTCGGTTTAGAAGTGTTTGGGACATGAATATATTAATATAGTTCATGGGCATGAAAAAAAAAAGGTGTGCAGTTACGTATCATGGGGGAAGGGGTGTAGCAAATATTGGGATTATTTTAAATGTACGTTACTTGAGTTCATGTTTTCTTTTTCAAGTAACTTTACTAGATGGGAAGTTCATGCATTGCCGTTGCCAATGTTGGACGGGCTATATCTAGTTTCTTACTTTTAAAATTTTTTTAAAAATATAATAAAATAAATGAAACTGTTAATTCTATAATACAGAAGCATAAAATAGAAATGCTTTTAAGTCCTATGAGTGTAACGATTCTAAAGTTTTGGGGAATATTTATTGGATGCTTTTCAGTACATTTTTGGAAAATTGTTTTTTTTTTTTTTAATTATTACATTTCGCTGAACATTTAAAAAGAAAGGTTGTGTCAAGAATCATTATAGACAGTGATTTAAATGTATAAAATACTTGAAAAAGCAACTGCTAGCTAGCTAATAAATGAAGTAAATCTGTAAAAGTTAAACTCAAAGCTAAACTATAAGAATCAACTAAAAATTGTCACTGCAAAGATTGTAGTAGCAGTTGTCTCCACTTAGTGTCAAGACATTTTTACGCTACTAAAACTGAAAAAAAACAACACATCTGACATTTAGTTCCAACGGTATTTATTGAAATCTTGGGGATTCCTACCACCTGTAACAAGTTTAAAATTTCAATCCAATGAAAATTGCGCATCATGAAGAAGAGGGAATAAAACCATCTATGGAGAAACAATGGATTTGTTTTTTAGCACCAACAAAGTAGCTTACTTAAGAGGTGAAGATCAAACATTAACTGTAGAAAATAAGAAACAACGTACTCCTATAAATCTAATAGTTAATGGTAATATTCAATATGGCCCATATTTTAAATTTATAAATAATAGACCTTCAAATTCTACTAAAACAATTTCTTCAAACACTTTAATCATCAACACCTGTCAGAGAAGTAATCCCATTTTTAAGTCTGTATGGAACATTTGATGGGGAAAAAGGAAACAATTTATCAGACTATGTTATGTATCCATCAAACTGTGCATTATTTCTCAGTATCCTCTACCATCAGATGTACCCTAGTTATATTCATGAACGACTCCAAAAACCTTGAAAAAGTTACAACCTCAGAGTCCTTAGAATGCAAGTAGCTGGCCACTGTGCTGCTTACTACAATAGCTAGTTTTCAATCATTGTTTGAACAAAGTCTCGTTATAAATACTATTCTCAACAACATTTCATTATTAATTCTTGTCTTGACTATACCTATTTATCAATACGTGTCTTGACAACATGTCTTTATCAAAACGTGTCTTGACAACATGTCATTATCAATACTTTTAACAACCCCTCATTATCATTGTTTGTCTTGACAACATCTCATGGCAAATACTTGTTTTGAAAACATTTTAAATTCACTACTTGTATTTGCATCATCTAATTATAAATACCTGTCTTGACAAAATCTTATTATGAAAACCTATCTTGACAACATCTCGTTATCAATACTTCTCATGTCAACATCTCATTATCAATTTTTGTCTCCACAGCATGTCATTTTCATTTTTTTTTTCTTTGAGACTCATAGTGGGTCAATTATTTCATTTTATAACATCTCGTCTTCAAAGAGGTGCGATTGCTGAGGTCGTGCCTACCACGTTTCGGTTGTGCACCAGCATTCAAAGATAATAATTAAATATGACTGTCTTTCTTGCCTGCCCTCCTTACCCTATTACCGACTGCCTTGACAAACTTGACAACTGCTTCTTTGCATCAATAGTTACATTTATTTATGTTTTGTTGTATACGACATCCTTGCATAAGCTGTTGTATTTATTGATACTTTAGTTTTCTGTTCAACAGACTCTAAACAAACTGCACAGATTTGATCAACGATGCTCCCTGGCCAAGACTTGATGAGACATTTCCATCAAATCATTGACTGGGCCTACAACGATGCCCCCTGGCCAAGACTTGATGAGACATTTCCATCAAATCATTGACTGGGTCTACAACGATGCTCCCTGGCCAAGACTTGATGAGACATTTCCATCAAATCATTGACTGGGTCTACAA
>CAXITT010000916.1:121312-169168 GCA_964033795.1 Lymnaea stagnalis | reverse complement strand
CAGGATACACATAGAAGATAGAGTTCATAACTCTCTTGATCCTTTCACAGGATACACATAGAAGATAGAGTTCATAACTCTCTTGATCCTTTCACAGGATACACATAGAAGATAGAGTTCATAACTCTTTTGATCCTTTCACAGGATACACATAGAAGATAGAGTTCATAACTCTCTTGATCCAGGATACACAGAGAAGATAGAGTTCATAACTCTCTTGATCCTTTCACATGATACACATAGAAGATAGAGTTCATAACTCTCTTGATCCTTTCACAGGATACACATAGAAGATAGAGTTCATAACTCTCTTGATCCTTTCACAGGATACACAGAGAAGATATAGTTCATAACTCTCTTGATCCTTTCACAGGATACACAGAGAAGATAGAGTTCATAACTCTCTTGATCCTTTCACAGGATACAGAGAGAAGATAGAGTTCATAACTCTCTTGATCCTTTCACAGGATACACAGAGAAGATAGAGTTCATAACTCTCTTGATCCTTTCACAGGATACACAGAGAAGATAGAGTTCATAACTCTCTTGATCCTTTCACAGGATACACAGAGAAGATAGAGTTCATAACTCTCTTGATCCTTTCACAGGATACACAGAGAAGATAGAGTTCATAACTCTCTTGATCCTTTCACAGGATACACAGAGAAGATAGAGTTCATACATGGGTTTATACAAAATACTAATAAACAATTTATATTTATTATTATAAATTTGTTGGTGGTCGTGGTGTGAATTTATCCACACAAAAAAATGAAAAAAAAAAACTGTACACGCCCTCAAGTAATCTCTGCATTTAAAACATTTGACATAATGGATAATGTCATTAAGGAAACTTTCTGATTTAACAATATTTGCCATGTACTATCGAATTGTATTCAATAATGTGAAGGTAATGAGTTTAAACAATGCTATTAAAGGATTTTAATCACTATTTGTGTTGACTCAATGATTGGTTAAATACGGGAACACATTTTTGTTTTTTTTCAGAGTCAAACTAAAAATAGATTATCTCCTTTGATGTATTTAACTTTAATTTCTCAAAATAACATTGTTATGAATTGAACACTTTGTCTGATTATGAGTCTGACACTGGATATGATTATGGGTCTGACACTGGATATGATTATGTGTCTGACACTGGGTATGATTATGGGTCTGATACTGGATATGATGATGGGTCTGACACTGGATATGCTTATGGGTCTGACACTGGATATGCTTATGGGTGTGGCACTGGATATGCTAATGGGTCTGACACTGGGAATGATTATGAATGTAACAATGTGTATGTTTATTTGTCTAGCTCTAGATCGTATTATGGATCTGACAAATTGTCGTCCTATGGATAAGAACCTTGTAAACAATTTTGAAAAGGAAGGTAACTGGTTCCTCTATCGTTGTTGCTGCATCCGTCCGTCACAATGTGACGATGGGGCGGGCTTCGGAGGACGAAATCCACATGGCCTGGGATTTTTCTTCAAGGATTATAAGCTGGTTACCAACATCAAATTGCCTCTCTCCACGCCGCTGGATAACCCATTGGAACATCATTGGATGATACAACTTGGCACCAGTGACGTCGCAGGAGATTTATGTTGTAACGTTGTACCCTTGTTGAAATCTGCAAAAAAATATTGCCTGGCTTTATATATTTTATTTTTCGTATATTTAATTCTTTAAATAAGATTACCCCCCCCCCCAATACAATTCAAACGCAACAAAATATAAACAAATAATATATATCAATATAATAAGCGTTAATCAATAGAGCCTTGTAATATTTTAAAGTTAGGCGGAAAATCAAATTGTAAATGTAGACATTAAATACTCTGGTTGAATTGGCTTCTTAAGACGTTGTCTGAGTGAGTTATTGATTAAAATTATGCGCAGTTAATAACTGTCTGTTTATTATGAATCTAAACTATAAATAAATATACAGGTTTATGCAAGGACGTCGTATTAAACATAAATAAATAAATAAAGGGACTGCTTTCAAGCTATGTAAAAGAATGAAATAGTGAAACGAGGTATGTGGAAGCTTGAAATAAGGTAATAGGACAAAAAACAAGGAAGTTTCGGCATAAAGCCTTCATCAGCCAACAATAGAAATGAAATATTTTCATTTCTATTGTTGGCTGATGAAGGCTTTATGCCGAAACGTCCTTGTTTTTTGTCCTGTTACCTTATTTCAAGCTTCCACATACCTTGTTTCACTAAACATAAATATGTGTATAGGTATATACACAAATGCAATAATAAGGCGGATATGTTAGGAATAGCATTAGTAGTAGGGTTAGCAGGAAAAGCCTGAAAGGCGTTCATATCTAACAGACTCAGTCCACAAAGTCTCAGCACTTTGACTAAGAGATGTTGAAAAAGCCATTACTCACCAGGAGACTACACAATACACTATTATGGAGCAGGAGGTATTGCTGAAAAGAAAAACATTGACAATGATATGTTGTTAAGTCAAGTATTTAAAAACTGCGCATTCATAATCTGTAACACAAAGGCAGCCCCATCTACTAAAATATGCATTCGTGTAAAGTACTTTATGATAGATCCAAAGATCTTACAACAGGTGATGGGATTCTTTCCATTTACTGACTGAAAAAGGACTCCAAGGTTGTAATTTTTCCTAAGTTGTTTTTGTCCTTCATGATAGTAATTAGGCTGTAGCTAATGTTAGCAAAGTCTAGTTGTCAATGCAATGCTTGATTGACATAAAAAATAGTAAATGTTAAATAGCTCATGGTAAAGAAGTCTAAGAAATAGTGTACATATTGTTGGACATAGATATATATGTGTACATATTAATGGACATATATATAAAAAAGCCTCTTGAATTTTGTAAAGAATGTGAATGAAAAGAAGCATGCAATGTTTGAAGGCTGTAGCTAGAATACTTTTCCTCCCGATTCATTTGGCCTTCCTTAAAAATCTTGAAAAACCAAAATTGGAGAAAAAAAATTAAAAAATAAAACAGTTGTTTTTTTTTTAAATTAGAGGCTGCATAAACGATATAGGATGCATACACCATGTACATATATCCTTTATGAATTAAAAACCTTTTAGAAAACTAAGACAGAAAAAATAGAAAAAAAATTAACACATGAACCTAATAAATAAAATACTTAAATTCTGAAAATTTTTTCTATGAGATATTTGTTTAAAAACCATACATCATTAAGTAGGGAATATCAATAAAAATAAGCATGCAAAGTTTCAATTATGTTGTTCCAAAACTATTCCTCCTGATTCATCAATTGATGTCAGGAAAAAAGATGAAAATGCTGAATCGATAAAACCCGAAAAGGACACTAACAAATGCTAATTAAAAAAATTAAAGGCTACTTGTACAACATTGGATGCATACATCATGAACAGATTCAACTCGTTCATTAAAAAAAACACTTTAAGTACATAGATATAATTGATAGAATATAAATGAATGGATTTTCCCAACAACCCACAAGCCTCAAGAATAATAAAAAATAATAAGATCATAAAAACTTCTGAATTTTTGATGAGACAAGTATTTAAAAAAACAAAAAACATCAATCATTAAGTAGGGAAAATAATAGAAACAACCTTGTCCATTATGAAGCATGTGGTAATAATAATTTTTCTCATAATACATTATTGACGTAAGAGGTAAACGGAAAATCCTAAGTGGACCACTTTAAAAAGAGAAAAAAATTCAATTAAGCTATATCAGAAATATAGGAGTTAAATAAAATTTAAAGCATATCAATGTGAAATTATCAGGCAAAGGTGAAAAAAAAATACTTTACAAAAATAGTTGCAGCATGGCATATTCACATATTCTCAGAGCTAAGAATTTTCTAAATATCTTTAAAAATTTTACACAATATTGTAGAACGTGTTCATGTTTTTAATAAACTATCAATGGAAGCACGTTTAGGAAACAAAAATCTGCCCAAGAAATATAATTTCAATGGTTATTTACACAAGTTTTTAAAATAATTCGCAGGACATTAAAAACATTCACATATTTATAAAAGTAGTGGAAAGTCTTTCTTATCCAATCATTGCTAATTAGCAGAGAAAATAAATTTACCAAAACAAGTCAAGAATGACGAATAACTCAGCAAGGCATCTTCACAATAATGTAGAAATTATTTTATTTTTTTTTTAAAGTCATAAAAAACCTACTAAGTAAGGTTACTGCTTACATTTTAAATTAATATAGTTATCAACAACTTTTACAGTAACATTCAAGTATAAGAAGCAGTAATTCAATATTTAGTCTCAATCATGTATTATTTATTACCAGTAACAAGCAACAAAAATATTTAAGAACTAAATATTCATTGCGTTATTCATAAGGATAATCAATATTTGAAGATCCTCAAAATGGACCATATCTTAAAAGTGATAATCAAAATGGTGATCTACATTGAATTGAATGGGTTGAATAAGCATCATTTACAATAATTCAATTCATTTCTCCTCCTTTTTGACAATCATTTTGTTTTTTATTAAATTTTAAATTATGTACCAGTGTGTTAGACCCAGTAGAGAGATATGGTAAAAAAAAAAAAAAGAAATACTAGTCTTCCAAAAATAAATCTCTTTCTAATGCTTAATACAATGGCATCCTTTAACTTTAAGATGTTCATTGCATCTACCTTGTGAATTAGTTCAAGTCAAATGACAAAGGTTGTTGAAAGGAGATTCAAGATATCAGGAAAAACAGCCAATGTCCGCATGTATGACTCCCAGTGCCAAGGAAAAGGTTTAAAATTGGTGGCTTGTTCTGACTAAGCCACGCCTCTAGAGGAATAGTTGACATTAATTCATTATGAATTAAATTTTCATTATTTAAAATACCTAATTACTTCATAAAATAATGTGTGATTAAATCTTTTAACTTAAACAATACACATAAATAATCTTAAATAAGTTATTTAATTTTAATAATTAAATTAATATTTTTACGTTTCTTAAATTCAAATGAAAATAGCAAAAGCAAATGCATCTAAATCACTTCATTACTAGATTTTTAAAAAATGGATCTACGAAAATGGTTTAAACTAAAAAAGAAAGTAACAAGGGAAAAAAATTCTACCAGTACTAAGAGAAATTAAGAAAGCAAAATAAAAACAACTAAAAAGAATAAAACAAAAAATCTATGAAATAACAAGGAGGAAAAACAATTTAAAAAAATAATTCTCTTACTATTATTGTTATCACTCTCGGCTCCGAAGCCATTTCATGTGTACGGAGCCGCTCCGGGTGCGAATAGTCATTGGCGTACCTATAGATGCAGCCATTAATTTATATTATATCACTGGATGCAGGGATGGAAGCCAAGTGGACTACAACCTTATATAAGTCATAATAGTCCACTTGTAGATTGTGGTTTCACGAGTAAAACGATAGTTTAGTATATTTAATAACATATCTATTTCTCTTAAAGTTGTAAATTTAAAGTTCTTATTTTTTTTTTTTTAAAGTTACAAAAAAAAAAGTTTATACCAATGTTACGGATAGATTGCACAGTCCTTGCTTGATAAAACTATTTTATATATTTGCGTCGCACAAACATAAATATAACATTTTACAAAATCCTTAATGATATCCACAAAAACATGTAGTGAAAGAAAGCGATTGTTTCCCCTCGAAACACATTTATTTGGTTTAAACATTCTTTAAAAAAATAGGAGAAACTTTTTTTTTAAAAATTACTTGAAAAGTTAAAATAAGGACCAAGAAAATAAGATACTATTATTTTGGCTAAGAGCCTTTCTCAGCAGACATTACTGAGGAAAATAGGACAAAATAATAAAAAACCAAATACACACCATAAAAATCTCCATTGCAAATTTAGGAAGTTGGATTTTCCAAAACCAAGATTTCAAAAGTGCAAAAAAAAAAATGAAATATATCTCTTTAAAATAATATTATTTATAATGTTATGTTATTTTGTGAACCCCCTATTTCAATAACATTAAACTCATGGCCTTATGTTCAGTCACAATTTTTGACAATACCGCTGACATCACCTTGTTTTAATCAACAATATAATAAACAAAATGAATCATTCAATTAACTTAAAGTGTTCCAAGTTTTCGGCTGACAAGTCTGTTGTGGCTTGCCGATTAGGAAGCATCGGCCACCGACCCCCTCGGCGTTTGCATGGAAACATAACTACTGGGCTCGCCCGGCGTGGGCAGACAAAGGGTGTGCTCGGTACCTGCCGTACATAAAACAGCTCCCACAGGGCTGCCGGCTGTGATATTTCGCAGTCGGAAAGTTAGGCAGAGCCAGGGTAGGGATCATGATTACAAGTTTCCGTTGACGGGTATGAGGCCAGAGGCGAGGGTGGTAACCTCTGGCCGAGGATTCAAATAATGCCCACTGTGGATTAAAACGGAGCTATCAACACTACCGTCCTTGAACAAATGACACATTTAGCGAAATTATTGGAAGAGATTCTAAAGAGTTTCATTCAGCTATGCATTTTAAAAATTATACACTGACCATTCCAAATTTGTTCATCCCATTTGGCTATGAAATGTAAAAACTGACCAAATGACTTTCTCAAATAGATAGCTGTATAAGCAAAGTCATCATGTAAAAGACAGTGTGCTGAATGTTAATCTGAATCAAATGATGTGGTGCTAGTGACGAATTAGGAAAAATATTAATGTATTTTTGGATCTCAATATTGTCATCATTCCCCTTAGTCCTTGGTCCGTTGGAGCGCAACAGATGGCACAAAAATTATCCTTCTCCATTGTTCTCAATATATTTTGTTCCAATGTCAGTCTTCTGTTTGCTTTGTTAAGGAGCCTTTGTCTGTGTAGAGATTTCACCCTTTAGTTGCCTTCTATTTACTTTGGACTTTGCATGGAGGTTGACGATATAAATAGTCTACCATCAGAAATGTAAGGATGAACACTCCGTCTACACCACCCCTGGAAGAAAATTAAAGAAGAATCAAGATGAAAATAGAGAAGACCGTTTGATTTGTTTCTAGAATTTTTTTTAAAACTCCGTTGAAGAGTGGGAATGCATTAGATAACACGTCATTTAAGATAACCTTGATATGTATGTTTTCGTGAAAAGACTGCATTATTAGACCCCAGAGCTAAATGTACTTGATTTATATTTTGGTCAAAATCAATTCAAAATGAAATCGTAACTATCCGGTTTAACAAGTATCATGCAGAAATTTGAACACATTAAAATATACATAAGTCTATTAATTAAACAAGACAAAATAAATATATTTATATTTTGACAAAAAGAAAACTTCAACTTGATTATCTCAAAATCTGTAGTTTGTGACTTAATTACTTTTAGCAACATGGACTTCGTATGATTGTAAGCAGTCATGATAATGACGACTGTGTACTTCTATAGCGCGTGTGTATTTGTTATATTAGCATGGGAGAAAAAACGATTCTTTGCAGGATACTAAATAAGCCACTATTCCTTCTAACGGTGATTAAAATTGTGATTAATGTAGTTTTAAACGTATTATTTTTTTAAGAAATGTATTATGTATGATTTCATGCATATTAATTGCGTTATTGCACAATTATTAAATGTATTATATCATGACTAAAAACTATTATCACATACACCTTAAGTGTGTTAGTTTTAACATATTATATGTATTATTTATGATTTGTATGTACTTCAATGTATGTCCTTCCTGTCATTGCTGTGTTGGACGTTGCTGTCCCTAAAATACTTTGGTTATTATGACCCACCGTATTTAACTGAAGTTTAATTCATGTACTTCTAGACATTGCTATGTTTGACGTTATTGCGTTTGACATCACCTAATTTTTTAACTTGTCTCTATTTCTTGTCCTATTTTTATCTCTTCTTACTGTTAAGAAAGGCTCTTAGGCAAAAGTTCTTTTTTTTTTGTCCTTGTTCTTAATTCAAGCTTGCACTTACCTTGTCCTGTCATGTTCATCTAGTTCAGTTAAATTCAGATATGTGGTAAAATTAATTCTTGTATTGTATATTTATTTCTAAAAATGTTGTGAGTACTACTAAGATTTATGGGTCGAGAGTAGTCTAAGGCAAACGTGTACACTCAAGGGCTACACAACAAGAGAAGAAAATTGTCCTTCCTGTTGGTACTGAACTCAAGATGTCTTTACTCATTATTACGTATAATTTTAACAATATACAAAAGAAGGTTTCAAATGCAAATTGAAAATTTTCTGAAAGAAACAACCAATTCAAGAACACACAAAAATGCCCCCTAATCATCTTTTGCACACCAAATTTCTGCAACCCTTTCTTTACGCCATTTATATTACAGTATCGAGTTGGTTATAAGTGAGTGCCAATTGATTGCCCACGGGCACGCCACAAATGGATTGAATTCAGTTTATGTATGGTACTGGTCGTCATAATGCCTCTTACAAAACATTACAAATGTCCTTCCCCGTACAAAAAGTTTAATAGAGTTTTCAGTAAAATCTGAACCACATTATTTTCTAACATTAAATACCATCAAAGCCCACGTTAGTCTTGTGGTCAAGGACTTATATCAAATGCGCCATTCCTTAACTACATCTCTTGCCATCCCTTAGCTTCGTCTCTTGCTACTGCCCGCTAGCCCAAAATATTAGCTACCCCACCCAAACTCACTTTCATGGAAGGATATCTAATAGAAACACTACACATAGGTACACTGTAGTTTCGCGAAAACCGAATGATGCAATATTTATTTCATAATGTAATATGTCATTCATGAAATCAGTGGTTTTCAAACTTTCTAATCCCAAGAAAGTTTAATACAGTATCTCATGTTGTGGCGACCCCAAAACAAATACTTTATTTAGCTGTTACTTCATGACTTTAGAGCAGGGGTCGGAAACCTTTATGTCTGAGAGAGAGAGATGGACACCGCATATTTTGAAAAGGAATTCTGTGAGATCCATACATTATGTTTAAAATTAAAAATTAAAGTAAATGTGTGCATTTTGTGTAATTTCAACACTAAAAATGCACAAACTTTGTCCCTGAATTCTTTCTAATAACATTGTTATGCTGTTGCTAATAGATACAGAGCATTTCTTACCATTATTTCGACTTTTTTTGTTATAATCGAACATTTGTCTGCGATGCAAATGCAGTCATAAATAGAGCAACATCTGGCTCGCGAGCCATAGGTTCCTGACCCCTGTTGTAGAGTATATCCGTTTTCCGATTGCAGCCCCTGAGAAGGGGTCGTTCAAACGAAGGGGGATGGGGGTTGCGACCCACAAGTTGAGGGCCGCTGCATTGACTAATTGAATGGCTTGCATATTTCATCCCTAGATTTAGAGATCGAATTCAGGCGGACTACAGCTTAAAATAAAACATATTAATCCACTGCTAAAAAAAACAATCATGCAAAGACGTTGTATATTAAGCATATTTAATGATAAATGTATTTCTGTTCAAAACATAAATTTAAAGATTTCATTGTATTTAATAAGGTAAACAAAAATATGTCCCTAATTATTTTTAGGATTAATTGAAGAGGTAATGTATTAACTCGTTTAAAAAAAATAAAATTGAAAAAAAAAAATCTCACAAACCTCATCAAATATGTCGATAAAAGACATTTAGAAAGCAAACTCAATTGTTTCCCTTTGAAAAAAAGTGTTAGCACTAAACCATTAAGGAAAGAAAAATATAGGACAAGGTGTATAGAACGTGAAGTAAGAACAAAGGACAATATGACAAGAACTTTCCAGCTAAGTGCTTCCTCAGCAGACAGGACTGAAGTCCAAACTACTTTTAAACGATTTTTTTTTGCACCATACATATATTGAGAGGAATTTTTCCGAAAACAAAAATTGTAAGCTCCAAAAGCAGTTGTGTTATATTAAAAAAAATCATTTCGCGTATTTATCGGGAATTATATTTTGCGCTTTATTGAATTCATTATTCAAATAAACCTTTTTTGTCTAACATTTATATTTTTTGGGATATACTGTCAATACGAAATGTGCTTATTAATAAGCATTTCTTGATAAAGAAGTCCACGCGTCACACCAGAAGCGTACATTATATAAGAGATGATCTTGTTAGTGGCTTACATTATATAATAGATAATCTTGTTAGTGGCTTGCATTATATAAGAGATAAGCTTGTTCGTGGCTTGCATAATATAAAAGAAAATCTTGTTTAGTGGCTTGCATTATATAAGAGATAATCTTGTTAGTGGCTTGCATTATATAAGAGATAATCTTGTTAGTGGCTTACATTATATAAAAGATAATCTTGTTATTGGCTTACATTATATAAGAGATAATATTGTTAGTGGCTTACATTATATACAAGATAATCTTGTTAGTGGCTTACATTATATAAGAGATAATCTTGTTAGTGGCTTACATTATATAAGAGATAATCTTGTTAGTGGCTTGCATTATATAAGAGATAATCTTGTTAGTGGCTTACATTATATAAGAGATAATCTTGTTAGTTGCTTGCATTATATAAGAGATAATCTTGTTAGTGGCTTGCATTATATAAGAGATAATCTTGTTAGTGGCTTGCATTATATAAGAGATAATCTTGTTAGTGGCTCACATAATTCAATCATAAATATCGTGCTGTGCCGTTTTTGGTCGCTTCTGATGATAAGCGGGAATCTGACTTTTCTTGTTCGCTTGTATCGGTATTGTCATTATTATTCTTTTACCAACTTCCCAAGTTTAAACACTTTTATAGCACGGTATAAAACGATGAAGTATTAAATATGTGTTTAAATTATATTTCATACTAAAAGTATCTTTTTTGAAGTGCGGACAACCGTTAAATATAAATTATATGATGTTATTAGCTTTCGAAAATATAGTTTTTGTCATAGTCTTAAATGTACTAGATTCGATGTTTGTTGAGCTAGATAAAATAACTACTTTAAACTTCACATTTCCTTTTTTTAAAAATAAAGTTAGAGTAAAAGAGGCATACACATAGTTAAAATGTAAAGGAAAAATATTATTAAATCCTTTGATTTTTAACAAAAATTTAAATGAGAAAATGTGCAAAATTTGTAAACATATTTTCTTGAAAAATTAAGTTTTTGTTTAAAAATACTTAGATATATTTATTAAATGTGTCACTGCTTTACTATTTTGTAATATGAAAACTATTTTGCACGCATTTTTGTTCTAATTGAAATGTTTTCAGATTAGAATCCAGTAGAAAGCTAACAAAAAGATAACACACACACGAAAGTTTTCGTGAAGGTACATGTTTATTTAACATGCCATTTCTATTAGCTGAACTTGTTCGAGAAAACAAACTGCTGAATTCTGTAAAAAAAATGTCTTGTTTATGAAGGGGCAATTAGTAATTTATGTTGAAAGTTATAGCAGTTTGAAATTATAAATGAATATTTTCATCAAATCGACATTGGGACATTTAAATGTATTCATTGAGTGTAATATCTACATTTCGCTGTAAACTTCTTCTAGTGTGTCATGTAAAATTGGTTATAGTATTGTTAAAAAGAACAAGTAGAGTTTCGTTATCAGGCCATCTGGTTCAGACTTTTTTATTGTGTTCATGCTGGACAGTGATGTTTTTTGGTCTGCTAATGTAATAATTGTGTCCATTTCTTGTGTTTCGTTTGTGTTTATTTTTTTTCCGTAAATTGTGTATTCTTGTCTTGTCTATTTGTCTCAGTTAGATATGTTACAAAAAGTTTTGTGCAGTAATTTTCACAAGTGATTAACATCTTTGAAGTGTCAGTATGTGTTTCCATGTATGTGTCTATGATTTGTCATCTCTGTCTACTTTTGCTCAATTGTTTAAAAAGATAATTGTAGGGCGTCTTTTGGTTGTTAGTAAAAATTCTACTCCTAACATGTGCAACATTCGATTATTAGTGTTTTATTTTTTCTAGTTCTTCTTTTATTTTTTGTATATGAGGCTGAAAGCATTATTTGCTTTCTATGTTGGTATCAGTATTTCTAGTTCTTTTTCTCTTTCTCTGAGTTGACTGTGCAGGTATGAAATGTTTGATGGTTGATTTTAAAATTTCCTAGAGTTGTCCTATCTTTTTGGTTGGTTGTGTGCTATATTGTTTTATAACTCTATAATTAAAATAGAATATCAATTCTTGGTTTGGTGGCGAAGGTATTTCGTGTAAATGTTGTTTCTTTCTCTCCCTTGCATAGTGTTCTGTACGTGTCTACCATTCTACATTTAGTATGAAATATAATTTGAGCACATTCTGTATACTTCGTCGTTTAATATCGTGTTATAAAAGTGTTTAAGCTCGGGAAGTTGGTAAAAATAAATAAATTAAAATACTGATACAAGGGAATAACACTAGTAAGATGTCTTCTTATGATTAGAAACGACCAAAAAGACACATCACGATAGTTATGAATGAATTATGTAAGCCACTAACAAGATTATGTCTTAAATATAGTACACTTCTGGGGTGACGCGTGGACTGCTTACTAATAAGAAAATTTCGTATTGACATCATATTGCACAAAATTATAAATGTTAGAGAAAAAAAGTGGTTTCAATATTGTGTTCAATAACGAGCAAATATAATGTCCGATAAATACTCTAAAAGATTGTTTTTAATATAACACAATTCCTTTTGGTGCTTCATAATTTTTATTTTCGGAAAATGCATTCGTCTCAATATAAGTATGGTGTAAATAAAAAAAAAAATTAATAGTTGTTTGGACTGCTGTCCTGTCTGCTAGGAAGCCCTTAGCTGGAAAGTTCTTGTCGTAATGTCTAGTTCTTAATTCAAGCCTCTACACACCGTGTTCCAATTTATTTTTTTCTTAAAGGTTTATTGCTAACACATGTTTTTCAAAGGGAAACAATTGAGGCTGCTTACTCAATGACTTTATCGACATATTTTATTATTTGTGTAAGATTTTCTTTTTTCAATTCAAATTTAAACAAAAAACTAATTTAATACAAAAACTGTGCGACCAGCCTAAAAATTATTCGTGACATATTTTTTTGTACCTTTTATTAAATACAATAAAAACTTTAACTTCATATTTTTCACAGAAATATATTTCTCCATTAAATATGCTTAACCAACGATATGAAGGTCATTACTTCTTTTTAGCAGTGGATTAATATGCTTTATTTTAAGCTGTAGTCCACCTGAATGCGATCCTTACATCTAGGGATACAATATAAAGCCATTAAATTATATAATGTGGAGCGTCTCAACTTGTGGGTCGCGACCCCTCTGGGGTCCAACGACCCCCCTTGGGATCCAACGACCCATGCCAAAGGGGTGCCATCGAAAAATACTTTACTCTACAGTTATGACGTAGCAGTGAACGTTGGAGGTCGCCACAACATAAAATATTGTATTAAAAGGCCACGACATTAGACAAGTTGAGAGCCATTGATTTAATGGAGAACATGTTACATTATGAAATAAAAATTGCATCATTCGGTTTTCGCGAGACTATAGTGTACCTATGTGTAGTGTTTTTGTCAGAAATCCTTCCATGAAAGTAACTTTGGGTGTGGTACCCAATATTTTTTGAGAGCGGGCAGTAGCAAGAGATGTAGTTAAGGGATGGCTCATTGGACATAAGTCATTGAGCACCTGACTTACGTGGCCTTTGGTGGTATTTAATGTTAGAAAAAATAAAGTTGTTCAGATTGGGAAGGGAACCGAAAACGAATCAATCAAAAAGTTTATTTTTTTTAGTTTACTAAAACGCAATTTTCTATTAAACTTTTTAAACGGAGAAGGACATTTTTAATGTTTTTTTAAGAGACATTATGACGCAGTCACTGAATTCACTCCATTTGTGGCGTGCCAGTGGGCAATCAATTGGCACACGCTTATAACCAACTCGATACTGTAATATAAAATGCCCATGGGCAATCAATTGGCACACGCTTATAACCAACTCGATACTGTAATATAAAATGCCCATGGGCAATCAATTGGCACACGCTTATAACCAACTCGATACTGTAATATAAAATGCCCATGGGCAATCAATTGGCACACGCTTATAACCAACTCGATACTGTAATATAAATCCACGTGAAGAAAGGATTGCAGAAATTTAGTGTGCAAAAGATGATTAGGTGGCATTTTGGTGTATACTTGAATTTGTTGTTTCTTTCAGACAATTTTGAATTTGCATTTGAAACCCTCTGTTGTATAATGTTAAAATTAGCCGTAATAATGAGTAAAGACATCTTGAATTCAGAACCAGCAGGACGTTAAATTTTCTTATCGACTTGTGTAGGCCTTGAGTGTACACGTTTGCCTTACAATACTCTGATCCCATAAATCTTTATAGTCCCTAGAACATATTAAAAAAATAAATTTAAAATACAAGAATGTATTTAAGCACATATCTGAATTTAATTTTGCAGTATTCTGCACTTAATTGGAAATAAAAGGAAGAGATCATCGATTACAAAATGTAGGTTACACTTAACCTTGGAACCACCTTGTGAGCCGTGCAACCCTTAGACCTTAGGCTGTCTCAGAAATTTTACAGGATTAAAGTTTGGATGAGTATATTTCAGTATTTTAAAAAATTGTTAAGTATGTTATATTGGTGTAAAGATGTGAATGAGTATATTATATTGGTTTTAAGATGTGGTTATTATATTTAATAGATTATGGTATATAAAGCATTTGCTTCTTGTATAACTTATTTAACATGGCCTATTGAGGAGTTTAAAATATACACACATTTTTCGTTAAGGTATTACTCTGTAATTATATTTTAAAATTATATTTTGAATTACGTTTTGCATTTTTAATTTAAATCAAGTTTCTAATGCAAAGTTTGCTTTATTATGCTGGTGAAGAAGAGCATTGCGTCTGTGGTTCCATACATTTTTGATGTAATGTGAAAGTCATATTATACTTATTGTGTGTTGTTTCTTGTTTTTTGGAATCGGGAATGACTGTTTATTTTAATAGCTCTATCTATATCTACTGGGTGAAATGTACCTGCTTGTATGATTTGTTTAAATGTAGATTTAGTCTGCGAGATTGTGTTGCACGTAAGATATAAATGTTGTTCTTTCTTACCAGCCCCTGTCCTGTAGAGTGTACATTATATGCGCCCTACTCCGTTCTTATATGGTTTAATGAGAATGATGTCATGTTGCATATGTGGAGCCACTGTCCCACAGATTAGGCATTCTATGTGCCCCAAACTTTCTTTGCATGGTCTTGATGAGATTAGTGTCATGATGTATATGAGTCAACCCTGGTCATTTCTAACAAACACCAAGAAACACAATTGACATTTTATTCAGAGGAATTTTCTATTCAGAGGAACTTATAAAACTGTTACTATATTTGTAGTGTTAATGTTGTCATTTTAGATTAAGGCAAACATGGCCGTCCTTTCGTGTAGCTACTGACATACAAAGTATCTAGCGCTTTTAATAATAATTTTAAAAATCCAATTATTCAGTGTGTTGCTGTCCTCTTGGATTTTATGGTGTTGACAACTACCGTCCCCCCGCCCCAAAACTGGCCTTTCACTCAAAAAGTTTTATATTAAAAGTAATAAACGTACCAAAAAAAAAGTATCAAGCAGTGAGCGTCAAAATACCAGCAGCCTGTGTAAATGAATGAATCCTGTTAAATTTGTTAGATTTGTTAACCCTGTTACAAAATTGTCTAAGATTGATTTTTAAATTTTGAAATAAGAATTTTGCAATTTTTGTATGTTACTCGCGATTTCTTCATGAGAAGATCCAGAGTAAGGTAAGTGTAAAAGTGCCCAAAAATATAGTTTAAAAAACATCAATATACTCTCCCCTTCTCTTCAGCAACTTATTTAATATCTAAAAAACTGAAAGTAGTAAACGAATATTAATCTTTAATCTCAAAATCTAAGTTTTAAAAGTTGAAAGTAGTAAAAAGCAATAAATAATGGCCAACGCTACTATATATTTAAAATTTCAGCCCCCCCCCCCCGGCTCCCCAGTGATGGAAGAAATAGAAGAATGGACATAGAAAAGCCCCAGTGATGGAAGAAGTAGAAGAAGGGACATAGAAGAGCCCCGAAATGGAAAATAAAATACGTTAAAGAACTGTAAAGAGACAAGAAGGAAACCAGATAAAGAAGAGAAAAAGGGACAGTAAGGGAAATAAAGAAGAAACTGGTGGTAAAGACAAGCAGCAAGAAGAGGAATTATACAGGTCAAAAGAAGATAAGAAGAAGAACACTTTCAGGTAGTAAAAAGAACAAGTAGATCGTCCTCCCCTGAGAAGATATCCTTTAAACGACAAACCAGTCAACTGACGATGGAACAGGCCAGGAAAAGACTGAATAACAACAGTCAACATCTCAAATCACTTACCCAAATTAAACACAAGTCAACATATACGCACCATCCGATACGAACAGATGAAATCCGTTCTATACAAAACTACCACACAGTTTAGCGAACATATACCAGCGAGAAGAACTAATAATTGGAGAGATATCCACTATATTACTGAACGTGTTGACTCTACCAAGGCAAACAGAGCTAGACTTGAGATAATAGTAGAACAAATTAGTCAGTCTGAAATCATATAATACGTCAAAGGCACACACCACATTATCGACGTGTACTGGGGAAAAATATGCTCTGGGGAAAGTCAAACAACACAAAAATAACCATTTGATCGTTCTTAAATTCATTTACCTCATTTAAATAATGTGTTGTTTTATTCTTTTCATTGCATATTGTACTTATTTTAACCAAAAAGAAATCTATCACAGACGTTGGGGGGGGGGGGGGGGCTTGGGTTTAGGGAATCGGTTTCTAAATTGGTACAATCCTTTTCAATTTTTTTTTTTTTTTTTTTTTTTTTTTTTTTTTTATAAAAAAAAAAAATCTTCCACAGGGGGGGGGGGGGGGGGGGGGGAGGCATGAGTTTAAGGCATCGGTTTCTAAATTGGTACAATCCTTTTACAATTTTTTTTTTTAAGGGGTCAGGTCCCAAAATATTATTTTTTTTGTATATGGTTATATAAATATAATTGGGGGGGGGGAGGCATGAGTTTAAGGCATCGGTTTCTAAATTGGTACAATCCTTTTACAATTTTTTTTTTTAAGGGGTCAGGTCCCAAAATATTATTTTTTTTGTATATGGTTATATAAATATAATTTTTTAACAGGGCTAATGCATATATGGATCAATCACTGGAAGTGCGTGGGTTAAATTTAAAAACAAAATCCACACGTCTCATATGTACAGCTGCATGCTGCCTGCTCACGCATTGAAAAACCTTCTAATTAATTTGTATACGCACCTGACCTAAACTATATTCTTTGTAAAAATTATTTTAAAACCTTAATTGAAATTTAAATGCACATTCTTTCTTTGAGTGGCAATGCAACCCATGTCGAGATCTAACTCCTTGAAAAAACACAAGGATTCGCATGTGACGTATTGTTGGGTGGGATGGGTGTGGCCTTTAATTGAGAATTTTGAGCTTCGGGGTTGCCCATGGCAATCCGTCATTGTGGTGATGGAATTCAAGTGCAATGCCTTTTGTAAACAGAAATCGGCTCCAGATCTATAGTATGGATACCACGAAACACTTGTTAAGCATATTTTATTTTATCTAACATTGCCTTAATTAGAAAACTTCCGATTTTTGTAAACAATTCTTATGATATGCTAGTAAAATTTAAATATTTTTTTTTTTTGACGTCAAATGAAATGTAAATATATTTATTTTGTCTTGTTTAATTAATAGACTTAGGTACATTTTAATGTGTTCAAATTTCTGCATTATACTTGTTAAACCGGATAAACTAAGATTTCATTTTGAATTGATTTTGACCAAAATATAAATCAAGTACATTTAGCTCTGGGGTCTAATAATGCAGTCTTTTCACGCAAACATACATATCAAGGTTATCTTAAATGACGCGGTATCTAATGCATTCCCAGTCTGCAAGGGAGTTAATCAAACTTCTAGACAAGAATCAAACGGTTTTCTCTATTTTCATCTTGATTCTTCTTTAATTTTCCTCCAGGAACGGTGTAGACAGAGTGTTTATCTTTACATTTCTGATGGTAGACTATTTATATCGCCAACCTCCATGTAAAGTCCAAAGTAAATAGAGTGCAACTAAAAGGTGAAATCTGTTTACAGACAAAGCTTCCTTAACAAAGCAAACAGGAGACTGACATTGGAACAAAATATATTGAGAACAATGGAGAAGGATAATTTTGATGTCATCTGTTGTGCTCCAACGGACCAAGGACTAAGGGGAATGATGACAATATTGAGATCCAAAACTAATTATTTTTTTTCCTAATTCGCCTTTAGCAACACATCAATTGAATTAGATTGACATTCAGCACACTGTCTTTTACATTTGGACTATGCTTATACAGCTATCTATTTGAGAAAGTCATTTGGTCAGTTTTTAAATTTCATAGCCAAATAGGATGAAATGAATTGGACTGGTCAGTGTATAATTTTTGAAATGCAAAGCTGAATAAAACATTTAGGATCTCTTCCAATACCCTCGATAAGTCTTCAAATGTTTCTTACGCTATGTGTTTCTGTGAGTTGAGTTTTGTTAAAAATAAAGACTTATCAAGAACTATTTACGATACGCCATGGGACAGTCAAGGCTTTTTGACCTGGCTCTGATATTATTATTTCAACGTTTTACAGTCAAGGATATTGATTCTGATACAGTCATTGACTGGTTTGCAGTTTTAAAGAACAGGTAAATCAAATATTAAGTAAAAATTAGAAAATTATTTTTTAACTTTCTCTACCTCTAACAAGATCAGTTTAAATAAATGCACACTCTAATATAGCTTAATGCACCATTTACGTGTCTATTTCATGACAAGCTGATCATTTTTTTTTTAAATCAAATAAATTTTAATTTTTTTTGCAATCACTTTCCATTAGTTAACTTGACTTGCCAGGGGGACAGTCACCTCCATCTTGGAGAGATATCTGAAAGAAACACTGACAGAAAATAGCAAAAATAACATGATATTGTAAAGGATTTTTTTTATTAATAACATTTCATGAATTCTTTCGCTTCCTATAATCTTGCATTGTGGAAATCTATACTCTGCAAATAACATGTAACTTATTAACTTGTCTCTATTTCTTGTCCCTTTTTAATGTGTCCTGTCTGTTGGGGAAGTCTATTGGCTGAACAGTTATCTTCTTTCTGTACTTGTTCTTATTTCAATCTTCCACATACTTTGTTCCACTATTTTCTTTTTTTTTTAAAGTTTAATATAAATATTATTCAAGGGAAAAAATCAATATAACTTTCAAAATAATTCTATCGATATCTTTGAGAAATTTTGTAAGACATTTATGTTTTTTTTTATGCAGCAATATTTTACATAAATGTTTTACACACAATTTTTAAATACATTCAAATATTATTAAAAGAAATGTTTATTTTTAATTGTTGATGTTTTTTTAAGATTAAAACTTTAAAATAGTATTTTTTACAGAACAATATATACTTTTAATTAAGCATAACCAGTTACTCACATGAAGTTTTAAACGCGCTGGAACAAGTGGTTAATATGTACTCGTAGACCACTTGAATTCGATCCCAGTTATAGGGACATATGACAAATGTAAATCAGTTGGTTATGGTATTACATAAAAGTTTGTAATAAAAATACCATTTTTCCAATCTTGTAAGGCTGTATATTACATAAGTAAAACGTTTTTCCAGAATATCTTCCAGGTGGAGTGGGCATTGCAGAATGTCTGTGTGTAAGGGTGGCAGTACCAGTGGCCAGAAGAGACCTACGTCCCCGGGCGCCTGAATAGTGTTCAGATAGACTTGATAATATTAAAGGGTTGAAACAAATGTGTTTCAGAGTAGAAAATGGCAGGTGGGCGCAAAAATTAATTTTGTTCCCTGACGTTAATCACCCTGGAAAATATTTGACCACCCATGTCGGCACTAATAATAGTTAAGCCACTTCGTAGTGTATTTATTATCTCAATTAAATTAAGTGCCAACGGCCGAAAAAAGGAATATTTAAAAAGGGTTGAAATGACTGAGATAAATTGACGGGCTTCTGTGCAACAACTGAACAAAGTTTTATTGCAATCTCGTAAATTTTATAGATGAAAATTCGTGACATACATACACACATGCATGCTTATATAAAAAAGTTTATAAATAAATATATATGTATATATATATGTGTGTGTGTGTGTGTTTGTGTGAATTTAGTCTTGTAGAATTATATATTTATTTTGAGAACAACAAAGGAGAACATATTTGTATTTTTTAAAAATGTACGTGTCTCTTAAAAATTGACCCACCTTGTGAACCGTACAACCTCTACGAATGCTATGGACCTCGTATATGTTAGAGATGAGGATAAGTTTTAATTATCATCTTTCTATGAAGGGTGCCAAAAAGTGAAAGGGGGGTGAACGGAAAAATGAAATTGAATTTTTTTGCATGAACTATTTTACTAAAAATTGTAAAGTTAGGCTTACCATATTTTCAGGATGCCAAGTACAGACAAAAATGCTCACAGGAAGAGGGGCGGGGTGAAGGGTCGAAGCACAATCAACAAATGGGATGCTCTAAATCATTTTGTTACAAACTGTTGTGAATATTTTTGAGACTCATGAAGAGCGTTTAACTAATTTCCATTCTCAAGAAGCGTATCGTCAAATTGAGAAGATGTTAGATCGATGTTGTTCTGAGCAATCACTATATCTCTCCGAGGGGTCAACTTCAGAAAAAGATTTCTTTGAAATGGTTAAAATATTTGAAGCCATTTTTTTTTTTTAAATTATTTGAAATGTTTTGCGAGTTACATTCAGCTTCAAGTTACACAAATTATTTCACAAATTTTGGCTTAACAAAAAAATTGCTATTGACAATTGTCCTTGGGGATATTGCATTTTCATTCTCTGATAGCTACATTTGGGTGCAGCAGCAATGCATAAGTTACCAAGACATGGTCCGCATGATGACGCTTAAAATTTTTATTGCCATAAACTTGGCGGAGAAATAAGATGACACAAATTAACTGTAAAAAAGGCAGGTAAGTCGTCGCTAACAAACGTATCGACAAGGTGGACGACGAGTGAAAAGAACGGACAAACAGGACGATGAGTGAAAAGTACGGACAAGTCGGACGACTAGTGAAAATTACGGACAAGCCGGACGACGAGTGAAAAGTACGGACAAGCTGGACGACGAGTGAAATGTACGGACAAGACGGACGACGAGTGATATGTACGGACAAGACGGACGACGAGTGAAAAGTACGGACAAGCCGGACGACGAGTGATATGTACGGACAAGACGGACGACGAGTGAAAAGTACGGACAAGCCGGACGACGAGTGAAATGTACGGACAAGACGGACGACGAGTGAAAAGTACGGACAAGCCGGAAGACTAGTGAAAAGTACGGACAAGACGGACGACGAGTGAAAAGTACGGACAAGCCGGACGACGAGTGAAAAGTATGGACAAGTCAGACGACGAGTGAAAAGTACGGACAAGACGGACGACGAGTGAAAAGTACGGACAAGTCAGACGACGAGTGAAAAGTACGGTCAAGCCGGACGACGAGTGAAAAGTACGGACAAGAAGGACGACGAGTGAAAAGTACGGACAGGCCGGAAGACGAGTGAAAAGTACGGACAAGTCCGACGACGAGTGAAAAGTACGGACAAGACGGACGACGAGGGAAAAGTACGGACAAGTCAGACGACGAGTGAAAAGTACGGACAAGTCAGACGACGAGTGAAAAGTACGTACAAGCTGGACGACGAGTGAAAAGTATGGACAAGCCGGACGACGAGTGAAAAGTACGGTATTAAGTGACACAAAACATATTTTGGCACTGTGGAGCACAGGGGACACAAGAAACAGTGCTGGTCATTCTCTACATCCTGGTCACAAATTAGTCTTGCTATTGAAACAGATAGACAAGGACAAGCAATAATCAATAAAGTTGAATACTATACAAATCAGACATATTGGACGACCACGCTTTTCCTTCCTGAAAATAGGGGGCAAATGATGTGTGCGTATTATACGTCGATATAATGTTAAGGACCCATAGTTTATTTGAAATGTAACTTTTTGTCCCTGAAATTTCCTTCTTAAAATGAGGTGTGTATCACAAGGCCGACAGATACGGTAATAAAAATAATAGGTTTTTCTTTAAATATATTTATATAAAATAGAATGTCTGCATGTTTTCATGTCCTGTTGCGCTTCTATATCATGTATGTAATTGCAATAAAATTGTGTTCATTTCTAGTCGCATTTTTCTGAGACATTACAACCATTTTAAAATAGTTAGTTTTCGGATGTTGGCCCTTAATTTTTTGTTCCTTAAAATGTTCGAATGCGCTCCTAAAAATGTATCCGTTGCAATAAAAATGTGCTGAGATTTTGGGCGCATGCCCGCAAAAATTTCTTAATAATTAAAACAAAAATAAGTGTCTATCAGGCATGTGTGCTTAGCACGCTCCTATATGGTAGCGAAGTGTTGACCACGTACAACAGTCAGAAGCAGAACTTCAAACAGCTTCCATCAAAGATGTCTGCGTTGCATTTTACGCATTCGTTGTTAGGACAGGGTGCCTAACGTGGATGTTTTGAAACGTGCACACATGTTTAGCATATTCTCCTTTCTTACCAAGAGGCGCCTTCGCTGGTTAGGTGATGTACGGAGAATGTAGGAAGGACGTATCCCAAAGATACTGCTGTATGGAGAGTTGGCAGAGGGGACAAGACATATTGGACGGCCACGCCTGAGATTTATTGAATTTTGCAAACCAAGCTTGAGCGAAGCCAATATTAAAACAAAGGATTGGGAGTTAATTCCCGAACATCGCTCCAATTGGCGAACAGGAGTGTTTGGAGGAGTGAAACAGGCAGAAGATACTCGAAATGAGGTCATTGAACAAAAAGAACAATTTGGAAATCAAGATCTTACAGGGATTAAATATTCTACTTCGACAAATGCTGCCGTGATTGCCATTCTAGGATTGGCCTAGTGAGCCACTCGTCAAAGTGTAGAACTATATAGCTGCTCCATCGTCTCACGTAGACGGAGGGATGCCATATACATATATATATAGAATTAAATATATATATATATATGCGACCATTTTAAATTATTTCGTTTTTTTTCTTTCTTATATGAGCTTTATAAATATACTTCCAAAAAGAGGTAACTCATGGGTGGATGAACATTTTAATCAAATACAAATAGCAACATTAAATTGTGTGTGTGACACAATTAGTAGGGTTCTGAATTAGTACAACCATTCTACAATAGTCAGTTTGTAGGCAGGGACCCTACATTATTCATTATCATATACTTTCCATGAGCTTCACATTTATTGAAATAATTTTGAAACAGGCTTTTGCATTGGTTGATCAAATAAAAAAATCAAATACAAATAACGATATTTTAGGTTTTTTTTTGTAAATTAATGACTATGTTTCTGTATTAGAACACACATTTACAGTATTTCGCTTTGGGCGGTGGGGCTAAATTTGGTTGTTTTTCTCTAATGTGAGCTATATGAATATTATTTTTAACAGAACTATAGATTTGGGTTGATAAAATTGAAACAAATAAGAAAAATGGAAATTTCATTGTGTGTTTGATTTAATAATTAGATTTTTAAATAAAGTCCAGCCATTTTACAATATTCCGTTTAGTGCGGATCCTAAATTCTTATCTTTAAAAAAATATTTTTGTGTATGTGCTAAACTATATAAATATAATTGACATAGGTGTTCCTATACGATTCATCTGATGGCGGAAAAAGTTTGTTAAGTCGTTGTGCGCATGTCTGCAGAGGGTTCTAAATTGGTACAATCATTTAACTATATTCATTTTGGGGCCGGGGTCCTAACTATTTTTACTGATTATGAGTTAAATATTTTCTAATAGATCTAATGCATGTGTGGATCAATAACCAGAAGTGCGTGGGCTAAATTTTGAAAATCCTCTCGTCTCTAATGTACAGATGCATGTGGCCTGCTCACGCGTCGAAAGTACTTCTCATTTATTTGGGTACGCACCAGACATAAATTATTTTGTTTGTAATTATTTCAAAATCGTAATTAACCATCAAGACATATTTTTGCTTTGAGTGATAATGCAACGCTTGTCGGGTTCTCGGTAGTTGGGGGGTAGGGGACGCGTGTGACATGTGGAAGGGGGGGGGGGAGGGGAGGGCGGCTTTGGTGGAGACGTTATGGCTTCCGGGTTGTTTATTGCCGTCAATAATAGGGATCAATTTCAAGTGTAATACCACTGCTTTGAGTGATAATGCAACGCTTGTCGGGTTCTCGGTAGTTGGGGGGTAGGGGACGCGTGTGACATGTGGAAGGGGGGGGGGGGAGAGGAGGACGGCTTTGGTTGAGACGTTATGGCTTCCGGGTTGTTTATTGCCATCACTAATAGGGATCGATTTCAAGTGTAATACCACCGCAGTAGGCAACTTTGAAGCCCTTCAAAGTGTAAACATATTTTGAATAATATACATTTGCCTTAAATTTGAAAAACTTCGTAGTTTTGTAAAAGATACTTATGATATAAAATAAAAAATATATTTGTAAGATCAGACATTTTATTGTTTTTTGAAATGGTTTTACAAATAACACTATTAAAATTAAACAAAAGAAAACATTAACAGCTCTAACATAACTCAAAATTTTATGTAATAAACTTTTTTTTTTTTTTTAAATTAAAACCAATTGTTTCCCTTGAAAAAGAAAATGTATTTTATGCTTTTTTATTGTAACTGTAAAGATTTTTAAAATAAATGTATTCCCCTGTCACTTGAGTTTATACAATGTATTTATTTATTTTAAATCTAAAAAGTTTTTTAAATGTATTGTTTGTGTTGTCATGTTTTCACAGTTGAACGCACAAGGGCATCCATAAATCTAAAAATCTATTAGCTCATGAGCATAGCCATAACTGCCAACATCAGTGAACTCACAAGGCACGCCATAACTGTCAACACCTGTGAACTTACAAGGACCGCCATAACTGTCAACACCAGTGAACTTACAAAGACAGCCCCACCTGTCAACATCAGTGAACTTAAAAGGACAACCATAATGGTCAACAACAGTGAATTTACAAGGACCGCAATAACTGCCAACATCAGTGAGCTCACGAGGACCGTCATAACTGTCAACACCTGTGAACTTACAAGGACCGCCAAAACTGCCAACATCAGTGAACTCACGAGGACCGTCATAACCGTCAACACTTGTGAACTTACAAGGACCGACATAACCGTCAACACCTCTGAACTTACAAGGACAACAATAAAGGTCAACACCAGTGAATTTACAAAGACCGCCAAAACTGCCAACACCAGTGAACTTACAAGGACCGTCATAACTGTAACCATCAGTGAACTAACAAGGACAAACATAACTGTCAACACCAGTGAACTTACAAGGACAGCCATACCTGTCAACACCAGTGAACTTAAAAGGATAACCATAAATGTCAACACCAGTGAATTTACAAGGACCGCCATAACTGTGAACATCAGTGAACTCACGAGGACCGCCATAACTGTCAACACCTGTGAACTTACAAGGACCGCCATAACTGTCAACACCTCTGAACTTACAAGGACAACAATAAAGGTCAACACCAGTTAATTTACAAGGACCGCCATAACTGTCAACACAAGTGAATTTACAAGGACCGCCATAACTGTCAACACATGTGAATTTAAAAGGATCGCCATAACTGTCAAGACATTTGAATTTACAAGGACGGCCATAACTGTCAACACCTGTGAACTCACAAGGACAGCCATAAATATCTAAATCAATAAACTCACAAGGACAGCCATAAATGTCAACACCTGTGAACTTACAAGAACAGCGATAAATGTCAATACCAGTGAGCTCACTAGGAAGTCCAGAAATTGTCATTGAGATATTTATATTTTAAGAGAGAGAGAGGGATATTTCTCATGCTAGTTGCCAGTCTCTCCCCAAAATACGTGCATTTCGTTTTATCCCATCTCAACTCTACCAATTCATTTGACAAGCGTTTAATTCTAATTTCGCGTTTTAACATTTAGGTGGCTCATCATAACCAAGGAATGGCGGAGACAATGATGTTCAACACAGCAATGTCTAGAAGTGCATGGATTAAATTACATACAACTCATTAATAATGCATTTAATATGTATGGAAATTATATTTAATTTACACACAATAATATATTCATTATTTTTGAAATAACCATTTAGTCCGCATGAAAATTATATCTCATACACATAAAATAATAAATTGTATTTGTATGGAATAATACATTTAAGATGTATAAAATAGTAGTTAATATGCATGAAACAATATATTTAATAAGTAAGAAATGATGCAAATTATATACTTGAAATCATACATAATATATTTTTTGAAATAATACATTTAATACTTCATTAGTTACACTTTTATTCACAGTTAGTAGTAATAGTGTCGTGTCCAGTATCTTGCATAGACTCGTTGTTTCCCCAAGCTAAACTTGCATTGACACAAATATTATAAAAGTACTCAGTCATGATTATCATATCATTATCATGACTGCTTACAATCTTCCAAAGACCTTAGTGCTAAAAGTACTTAAGTCACAAAGTACACATTTTGAGATAATCAAATTGAAATTTTCTTTTCGTAAAAAAAAATGTGAATATATTTATCTTTTCATGTTTAATTAATGTATGCACATTTAAAAGTATTCAAATGTATGCATTACAATTGACAAAGCCGCATAAGCAAAGGTTACATTTCAAATTGATTTTGACAATAGCACCAGGGTCTTATAACAGGGTCATTTCAAAAAAGACATGCACAACACAGTAATGTTAAAGGACCGGTCTCTAAAGCTTTCCCAATCAGCAGCGGAATTTAAACAAGGCTCTACACTGGAGTCCAAATGTCTTCTCTATTTTCTATTTGATGCTTCTGTAATTTTAGTTCATGGACTATGTAGACGAAGACTGCATCCATAAAAGAGTTGATTGAAGTCTGTTCAAAATCACACACCTTCATACAACGACCAAGGTAAATAGAAGAACTACTAATTGTGAATTATTCTTTAGTGATAAAGGTGCCTTCACATAGCTAACAGAAGGACAATGAAACCAACTATATTGAGACTCGAACATTAATATTTTGCCAGATTCGTCAGAAACGTCGCCTCTTAACATTTGAGGAAAATTGTAGTTTTGCATAACAGGGTAAGAACATTTTAAGTGAATTAAATGCAAAGTTACTATTACGATAACTTAAGGTTGTTACAGTTCTTAAATATATCTTCTTCTTTACTTTTAATTATTTTATTATTTTTTTCTTTTCAATGTTATACTTGTCCTTATTTAACAAGTCAGGGAAGGGGAGGGGGAGATTATGAGTTTACCGCATCAGGTGACATCAAATCTTGCTACGCCACTGCTATTAGGCGATCAATATAAATTGCCTAGTTGTGAGAACCCCAAAGCGCTGTAAGACCTCCTCCACATATTCGATCCCCCTTAGTGTTGGTCAACCGGTAAGTCATATGCCATTAGGTGTCTGCCTGTAGATCCCTTTTGCTGCTCTAAAATTCGGAATCCTTCGAATACATATCCATTCAGCCACAGTCTGCGTTTTTCATTATTGCGATTTTAGGTTAATATTTGTACAATTGACATAGCTTTTGATTTGTATGTATTCTCCAAACATTGTCTATCACAAGGCCATACAATTTACGGAAGGTTTTTCTTAATACGAGTTGATCAGGATATAAGTTTTGCTGCTAAGTAACCAAAGCTCACTAGTGTAAGTTATTACTGGTCTGATGATAGAGGTGTATGTGACCTTATTTGTAAGCCTTGACAGGTATTTGCTTCCTAGTAGTTTCTGTTGGATGAAAGAAGGGTTTGTCTGCTGTTATCCTTTCTTTCACCCACAAAATGTCTTCAGTTTGCTCGTTTATCCGAGATATTTGAAGCTGGCCACTCACACAAATGTTTGTTTGTTTATGTTGTTGTTGTCTTAACAGTTAATGTTTCCTGACATACTTTGTATTATGAAATATAATTTGAACACAAATTGCACGTGTTGATACTTTCATAACTCTTGGTTAAAGTGTTCCATCTTGTAGAGTTGCTCAAATAAAAATCAATATAAATACTGTGACATTGTTCGGCAAAGCATGATGTTGATGATGGTGAACGATCTTTCTCTTTCTGCGCCCCCAAACAATGGAATTCTTTGCCACTACACATCCGCAATATAACAACCACACAGGCCTTCAAAACTGCACTCAAAACACATCTATTTAAACTATACTACTCTGACTGATTCTCCTCCTATAAACCGATAAACGTACATGGGTTTCCTTGTAAAAATGTCTGGTGTGGGTGGATGAATAGACCTCTGGTGTTGTTTTGCTTATATGTTGTTTTTATTTCATTTATGTATTTTATTTTAATATTATGATTATGCCTCTTTGCTATATATGTACAGCGCGGTGAGCCCAGCCCTAGGCCGGGGTACCGCGCTATATAAGACCACTTATTATTATTATTATTCATTTATGTATTTTATTTTAATATTATGATTATGCCTCTTTGCTATATATGTACAGCGCGGTGAGCCCAGCCCTAGGCCGGGGTACCGCGCTATATAAGACCACTTATTATTATTATTATTATTATAAGCAAATTATGCAAGCCTCTAACTATAGACCGACCGAATTTTGATTTCGGCTTAGAATTAGTTGGAGAGTCATTTTCGGTCGGTCTCTGCCTCTAACAAGATAAGCTTTAAATATATATATACAATCTAATATATGTCAAAGCGCCATTTAATTGTTTATTTTATTACAATCTAATCATTTTTTTAATGACATATATTTTCGTTTTATTTCACTCATTTTCCCGTAGGGAATTTGAGTTGCTTCGGAGGACAGTCACCTCCCTTTTGAAGAGATGCTTGAAAGAAACACTAGCAGGGAGTAGCAAAAATAACAGATTTTATAAATGATTTTATTTTAACAAAACATTTCATGAATTATTTCACTTCCTGTAATCCTGTTCTTGGGAAATCTAACTTTCGTAACTAACACTTACGTTATTAACTTGTCTCTATTTCTTGTCCTTTCTTTATGTGTCTCGTCTGTTTGGGAATTCTCTTGGCCGAAAAGGTCTTTTCTTACTGTACTTGGTCTTATTTCAAGCGCTCACATATATTATTCCACAATTTTTTTTTTAAAAGAATGTTAATTAAAATGATATTCAAGGGAGACAATCAATTTCATTTTCGTATTGTTTTTATCGGTATTTTTAAGGAAATTTATGAGACATTTTTATTTCGTTTTTTTCATGCAGAAGTATTTTTTTAAAATGTTTTACATAATGTTTGAAAATATTTTGAAATATTATTAATAGAAATATTATTTTAAGTAAAAACATTCTTGTAAGATTAAGCCTTAAAATTTTTTTTTTCGAATACCTTATATAACATTAATTATGCTTTTCCAACGTTCTGGATAATTGTCGAATCCTTTGACAAAATGATATTTTGTTCTATTGTCAGTCGAAGTTACTTGAATTCGATCCAAACATCTAGGGATAAAGACAAATGTAACTCAGTTGGTTATGGTATTACATAAAAGCTTTTAAATGTTATTTCCATTCTTGCAAAGCACTACATTAACCAATGTCACAATGTTTTTTTCAGAATTTGTTCCCTGGTAGAGGGAAGGGGGGCATTGCAGATTTTTTTTTTTTTGTGTAAATGGGGGCATTACTAGTAGCAAGAAGCGTAGCAAAGGACTGGCAGATGAGACATACATCCTGGGGCGCCTGAGTAGTGTTGAGATAGCCTTGATAGTATTTAATGGTTAAAAATAATGGGTTTCAGGTTTGAAAGGGGGGAAGGGGCAAAAATTAATATTGTTTCCTGACAGTAAACTCTCTTGAAACTATTTTTTTGCGTTGTGGAACCCACTGTAGAACCTCTCTTAAAGGGCGTCCGTCGTTTCTACGGGATTAGTTGGGGGAAGATATCAAGACGTAAATTTACCATTAGGTCGCATAAGAAAGGCGATCGTGTTCACTGTGTGTATGCACAGTATAGGACCTAACAGGAGTCTTTTGTTGGGTGGCTTCTAGCGGAACCCGATCGAGTGGACTCGGGTGGGGGCTGTCCTGGCGAAGGGGTATTCTCCAATGTGCCGGTTTGCGGGCTGATATTCGGGCTAAAGAAGGATGCTTTAAGGTGGGCATACAGAGCATTAGATCAACAGCCTGATGATGATATTTTCTAATGTGATATATATATATATATATCTATATATACAAAAATGAATGTCTGTATCTTTGTATGTCTCGTATGCGCTCATACGCCATCCATGCGATTGCGACAAAACTTTGGTCAATTGTTTTTCACATAACCGCCATTTAACTAAGAGATTACAACCCTTATACAATGTTCCGTTTTTAGCTGTTGGCCTTTTATACGTTTTTTTTCTAAAATGAGCTTTGTAAAAAATAATTTCCGCATGCGCTCCTACGCCATTGATCCGATTCTGATAAAACTTAAGTAAAATGTTGCGAGCATGTTTGTAAAGGTTTCTAAAGTTTTACAACCGTTTTAAATTATTCAGTTTTGAGCCAAGGGCTCTATGTTTTATTTTCCTTAAATGAGTTATAAAAATATATATTCAAACCGTATGCGCTCCTACACCATTCATGCGATTGCAGCAGAACTTTAGGAAGTTCTTTTCCATAACTTCAGCGTTTACTGTGTTATTTAAACACTTTTAAAATATTCCGTGTTCGGCCGTTGGGGCTTAATTCGTACATTTCCTCATATGAGCTCTGAAAAAAATAATTTTCATTGCGCTCCTACGCCATTTATTCCATTACATTAAACATTGGTGAGATGTTGCCGCCAGCACGACCGCAAAGGTTTTTGAATTATTCAAACCGTTTCAAAATATTCCGTTTTGACCCAGGGACCCCATGTTCGTTTTTTTCTGATATAAACTATATACATATATTTTCCAACCGTATGCGCTCCTACACCACTAATGCGATTGCGATATAACTTTGGTGAGTTGTTATAAATAAGCCTGCGCATTTTATTCATTCATTACAACACTTTTAAAATATCCGTTTTCAGCCGTTGGACCCAAATTAATATTTTTACTTTTATGAGCGTTGTAAAAAATAATTTCCGTGAGCGCTCCTAACAAGTTAGTGAGATGTTGTGCAATCGCCCAGAAAGGTTCTTAAATTATTACAATCGTTTTAAAAAATTCAAGTTTGAGCCAGAGGCCCCTATGTTCGTTTTTTTCTAATATGAGCTATACACATATAATTTCAAAGTGTATGCGCTCCTACACCATTCAAGCGATTGCGATAATACTGAGCTAATGCAAGGATGGATAGCTTTGTAATAAATTACAAATTGTGACATTAAACTGTGTGTGTGACATATTAAGTAGTTTTCTGAAGTAATACAACAATTCTACAATATTCCGTTTGTGGCTGGGGGCCCAAAATTCGTTTTCCACCCTTTTATTAACTATATAATTATCGCATTAATTTCTAAACCATTATTGAACTATGGTAATATAGTGATTTTAATGCTGGAATTTATGATTTATAATTGAATGTGCAGCTCTACAACTGGAACGCTCCTGCCAACAATGATTGTAACTATTGTGTGAAGTTTTCGTGAAATGAGATGGAAGAGCCTAACGTGTGAACATTTTTAAAGTTAGCAATATTGTAAATTAATTGAATCAAATACAAACAGCGACATCTCATTTTCGTGTGACCTAAGATGTTAAGTTAATTGTGAAACACCTTTGCTAAGAACAGATACTACATGCATTTGTAATATTTGCCACAAAGCAATAACTTCGCTGTCAAATCAGTTATGCCAACCAAACAAAAAGATATTAGTTTTTCTACACCTCAAGCACGCAAGAAAGATCATCACGCGCTTCGCAAACATTTGAGCAAGACAAGAAACCGCTCGAGTACGCAATGCTCAAACCCGTTCATCTGAAACATTTGAGCAAGACAAGAAACCGCTCGAGTACGCAATGCTCAAACCCGTTCATCTGAAACAGTCGAGCAAAAGAAAACAACATTCACCATGCAAGTCTGATGGAAAGGACCAAAGCGATACCCAAGAGATTTCATTGCGGAGACTATCACGGGCAATGATTGCTATCCAATGTATCGTCGACGATCAACTGAAGATGGTGGCAAATCAATCACTTTAAAAGTACGAAACAATGATGTCGAAGTCAATAATCGTTGGGTTGTACCGTATTCACCGTTACTCTCATAATCGTTCAAAGCACACATCAATGTAGAGTATCGCAATTCAGTGAAATCGATCAAGTACATTTGCAAAATGTTAACAAAGGAAGCGATATGGCAGTTTTTGGAGTGGAAAAAAAATCTGGATGAATCGATGAAGTCTACCATTATCAACTTGGACGATACATTAATAGCAATGAAGCAGCATAGCGCATTTTATCATTTCCAATCCATGAACGCCATCCAACAGTTTTTCATTTGGCAGTGCACCTTGAAAACGGACTGCGAGTGTACTTTATAACATAAAATGCACCTGTTAGAGCAGTGTCACCTCCGTCAACAACGTTAACTGCATTTTTCTCATTGTGCCGGAAGGATATTTTTGCAAAGACACTATTTTACTCTGAAGTGCCAACATATTACTCATGAAATGCATCAGCGAAAAGTTTCCAACGTCGCAAACAGGGTAAATCATTTGAAGACACTCAAATTTATATTCGGCTGACACATTAGGCCGTCTGAACACTGTTCAACCAAACAATGCAGAATGCTTTTACTTTGCAATTACTATTAATCAATGTACGTGGACCAACATATTCCACGAACTGAGAACAGTAAACGGTCAATTATGGGCTACTTATCGTGAAGCTTGACAAGAATTAAAACGTTTGGAAAACAATGTTCATTGGGATACTTCGTTCTCTGATGCATTGAATATTGCTCAACAACAGCAAATACGCACTTTTTTGCAATTATATTGACAACTTCCTTCCCATCCAATCAAAAAGATCTTTGGGAAAAATACAAATACGATATGAGTGAAGACATCCTACATCATTTGTGTGCAACGAATCAAAATCCAGTCATTAAATTTACACCAAACGTGTATAACGAGGCATTGGTTTCGAGTGAGGACATATGTTTGGCAATCTCTGACAAAGCACTGGTAGAGTTGGGAATGACTTCTGATAATCGATCTGCAAACAAGCTTTTCAATCATGATTTGCAACGAGAAATGTACTTTGACGTCGAAGAATTAGGTACATTTGTTCAGATGAATCTTCCACAATTAGCTTTAGAACAACTCACAGTTTATGACAGAATTATGCATGCAATTACCAGTCAAAGCGGTGGACTATATTTCCTAGCTGCACCCGGAGGCACAGGAAAATCTTTCCTAATTTCACTTATTTTGGCGACAATACGATCACAAAAAATATTGCACTGGCTGTCGCATCATCTGGACTTGCAGCAACTCTTTTGGATGGTGGCCTCAAAAGCTGCTGATGAATTTAATGCATGTCTCAAATCATCAGTTTTATGGCGACATGTACAGAAATCGACTTTGAAGACCAATATGCGTGTACAACTACACGTTTTGCAAAACAATTGTGGGACATTGGGAATGTGGAAATGGCAATTGATGATGATTCCACAAAATGTATCGCATTGCCAACAAGCTTCGGTAAAATTACAGCCAAAATTTACGAATTGATTCAAAAAGTTTTTCTAACTATCCTAGAATATTACAAAAATCATAAGTTGCTGAGTAAACGTGCTATATTAGACGTGCTATATTAGCAGCCAAAAACAACTATGTCAATGCTTTCAATTTAAACATTCAAAATGAAATCCTGGGCAAAAAAAAGGACAACGTATAAGTCCAATAATACTGTATTGAATTAAGATGAAGTTGTCAATTATCCAATCACTTGATTTGCCAGGCATTTCATTGCACGTTTTAACACTGAAAATTAGGATGTCTATTATTCTTTAACGAAACATAAATCCACCACGACTTTACAACGTTAACAAGTTTCAGGCGAAAATATTATGAAAAATACCATCGAAGCTACTTTTTAATGGAAAATTTAGGAGGAGAAGATATACTGTTGCCACGCATCCCAATGATTCGAACAGTTATTCCATTGGATTGTAAACGTTGTCAGTTTCCGTTGCGACACACGTTTGCAATGACTATCTAGAAACCACAGGGAAAATCGCTAAGAGTTTGCGGACTAAATTTGGAAAATCCATGCTTCTCCCATGGACAGCTGTATGTCCCCTGCTCTCACTTTAGAAAACCCTTTTGATTGATTCGTTTATGCAATAGACGGAAAAACAACAACAAAAAATGTGTATTTAAATGCTTTACGGAAAAAACATAGTTAAAATGCAACTAATTTATTTGTTTGATTTGCATTGCAAGGCATGCCGGATACTCGCTAGTACATATAGTATTTCTGAAAAACAATTTCTTCAATTTTCTTTGAAAATTATCTGGGGATACGGAAATAACATACCAGGCTTTGTTATGTGACATATAAAATGTGCAATGTTTCTGAGTCTTCTCTACCATCAGCTTTACTCTAAAAAAATTCAAGAACGAGTGAAAAAGCTTGGGAAAAGTTACAACCTCAGAGTCCTTCTCGATCAAGTAGATAGAAAGAATTCAATTAACCGCTGAAAGATTTGGCAAAAACGTATAAAATGCGTTACTTAAATGGATATTTTGTCAATTAAATTTAGCACACCGGAAGTAGATGCTATGTGACCATCCGTGTATTGCAGATTATGAAAGCTAATTTCCCATAACTTTTGTGACAACATCTCATTATTCAAACTTGTCTAAACAACATAAAATTGCTCTTGTTTTCCCCTTTGACAAACACTTCTTTTCAGTAATATCCCAATAATGTGTGTATTTGTAACATACCTACCATTACTTTTTTTTTTCTAAAATCTCATAGTCAATAATTGCTTTTGTAGCATCTCTTGGTCAACCATTGCTTTTTGGTAACACTTTGTTGTAGAAGTGGTGAGACTACTGGGGACGCCCTGACACTTTTCGTTTGTTCACCAGCATAAGTTATTATTTATTGCTTTTCTTTCATCCACTGCCCACCTCAGGGCCGAGGCTCATGAGCTGCCTAGAGGGATTATATGTAAGAAAACCAAAGCGCGGTTAACGATAGCGGTATCTCTGGCATCCTGTAGGAACGTAAATTGCTACCAAATTCCTAGGAACAGATGGTGAGGCTGTGCATAATTGCTGCCCCTGCTTTGTAGAATGCCATTGGGATGGAGTCTACACTTGGAGCATTGCCATGGTTTGAGGTAATGCGTATTTCTTCAGTTTCTTGAACGAGGACAGGGTACATGTTTCACTGAGTGTATTCTCTTTCAAAGTTCACTGACAAGGGCGTTGTCTCAAACTCAAGGTCTTTAAATTCATCAAATTAACTGTATTATACATATATATGTATATATTAATAACCCACGCAGTTATCCTTTTGCTAATCAATAATGTGTATTTCTTAACATTAATTCGACTTTTTTTTATAATGGAACACAAGTCTGCGAGCCAGATTCAGCCATCAATACCACCACATCTGGCTCGCAATCCATAGGTTCCCGACCCATGTTATGGATGCTCCTTCAATATATGAAGAGTTGATTTTCACAATGCTGTTTCTCCATTTTTCGCGTTATGAGATAATCCACATTTTCCGCTACAAAATAAGGGCTCTAATTTTCGGAAAATTAATTGTTAATTTAGGTATATATTCAAAATATAAGTTAGAGTATGATGAAAAATTGAAATGTATGTTAATTAAAATGTATTTATTTACTTGGTTGAAAATTGTACTTCGTTTCAAACTGCTGTGTATCCAGCGGTAACTAAGCGACAAAAAGCTGTATATCCATTTTGATAGCATAACATTATTCCCTTTAGCAAATAATTCAAGTTATTTACAGATTAAAAACCACTTACATAAACAAAAAATTAAATTGTATCATCTACATTATATAATTGTGTATGATTATAGATTTTTATTGATATATTTTAACAGAACAGTATTATAATGCTGGAAAGTCACTTCCAATAATGTAATGTTTAGATTGCTTTATGTTTGCATAATTTGTTTTTATCAATCTCAATTAAATACAAAAGTAAACAAGACAATTTTCAATTCACAAATAATTTTATTTTTATTTAGAACAACGACAAAATAGAAAATAATGAAGTGTCTGATTCAGACTGTGCATCATCTTCAATAGCAGTTTGGTTGATTCAGAGTGTGCATCATCTTCAATAGCAGTTTGGTTTTGTTCCCGAAAAGTTGATGCTTCTTATTTAAATTCAAATCTGAGGGCAACTATTTCTGTCCTTGAACACTCTTTTCTTCTGTCATGGCTGGATCTGCAACATTTAATTTTCATTTCCTTCACACTTCTGATGTGTAGTAACGATAACCATAAAAATAATAATGTAAAATGAAATTTAGTGTTTTTTAATAAAGTTACCTGTAACTCACCTTGCAGAACCATGTATCGTGATTACATGTGACAGAGGGGATCTTTCCTCCGCATGATTGACAAAATGATTTGTCTTTTTCTCATGTTGAGCTTTTTTTCTTTTCTTTTTCGAGGTTTTCTAGTAAAAACAACTCTTTCATCCAGGCCGTCGTTATACATAGTGTTTGTTGTTTTTTCGCGTCGTGATGTTTAGTACGCATGCGCAGAATGCCGCAGAGTAGCTTGCCAATCACACGGAATGATCCGAAAATATATTATACAACGTTTTGAAATAAAAAAAAAATTAAAAAATTCACACCGCGTTTTTAAAATGAAATGGATTTTAGACATTGAATAATATAGAATACAAATGAGTTTGGTAAATTACTTTAACATGTCCTAAAGGAAGATGGCTTACTCTACAAGAATGTACAGTTATCTCATTTTTTCAACATTGTGGATGCAGCATTTTGAAAATCGACTCTTCATAAATTAATATAGCATACACTAATTAGCTATAATTTACACTCATTATTAATTAAATAATGTTATATCAATAATTGATGTATTTTTTTTTAATTTAAAAAATTCCCGTATTGTTCAGTATAAATTATTTTTCTTTTCTTGGTACATAATTAAATATTCTTTGTTAAATCGTAATATAAAGGTAATTTTTAAAAGAGGAACAATTAAATTGCAATGACGCTTGGAGCTTCCTTACTACTAATGTAAACTCTTAATTAAATTATTGTTAACATTTCTGTTATATCAATTCAACTTTCATTATATATGAGGTTCCTTTAAAGCACGAAAGACTTTTTCTTTATCAAGGGAAACAATTGCTCTCTTTAAAAAAAAAAAAAGTTGTATTACATAAAATTGACTACCATGCTGGAAGTTTTTATTTTATTTTAGTATAAAATATGCAAGTTATAAATAGGTTATAAGGAGTAACAAGACATTTAAACCTGAAAAATAAACAGTTACATTTTACTTACACAAAATTGTTAATTTTAACAAAACTACAAAGTTTTAGAATTAAAGAATATTAAAATAATAGAAAATATGCTTAACCAAGTGTTATTTGCGGTTAAATACTAGGTTGCACTGCCGAAATATTTTACAAGTAACATTGCACTTGACTTCGATCTCTACTATTAGATATTGCAATGAAAAACCATGAAGCCTAAAATGCCCAACTAAATCAGTCATACTCCCTACTCCATCCTTATAAACTATAGGTCACATTTGCCCCTTTTTTTAAGGCGCGAGAATCCCACATTGCATTGCCACTCAAAGAAAGAAAGGGTGTTAAAGTTTCAACGTTACACATGCATTATATCTCTTTTAAATTATTTTTATACAATAAAAAATATGTGGGCCCTGGCCCCAAAAGGAATATTGTAAAATGATTGTACCAATTTAGAAACCTTCGCAGACGTGCGCACAACGACTCAAAGTTTTTGTGGTTTTTTTCCACGATCGGAAGAATCGTATGTGAACACATACGAGCATTATAGTTATATAGTTTAGGTTATAACACAAAAAATTACCAAATACAAATTTACGGCCTCCGGCACTAAATGTATTATTGTAAAATAGTTGTAATTATTTAGAAACGTGCTTATTAATTTAAAAATCAATTAAAATGTCGTTATTTGTATTTGATTAAATTCCATCGACCAATGCAATAGACTGTTTGGAATTATACTTTATGAGTTCAATTAGAAAAATATAAATATGGAGCAACTCCACTGGCTTCCAATATCCTCTCGCATCAAGTACAAATCTGCCAATCTATGATTCAACTCGTTCACTTACCCTAACTTTCCTGTCTATCTCTCTGAACTGTTGCTTCCTTACATCCCCACAAGACAACTACGCTCTTCCATTGACAATAGAACCCTCTCAATCCCAAGAACCAAAACTAAGACCATCGGTGAACGCTCCTTCTACTTCCATTGGCCCACGTTCTGGAACCAGCTCCCCTTCCATATCCGTCATTGTGAAACCTCGTCCACTTTTAAAATGTCCATTAAAACCCACCTGTTTAGGTCCGCCTATGACCTGTGATGCACCCTCCTTGCCCTGCCTCATTTTCTGTCTCGGGTTAATCCTGTAATATAGGCCAAAACGTGCCAAAGTGTCCTCGTTTTATAGCCATTTTAATTGTTATGACCTGTGATGCACCCTCCTTGCCCTGCCTCATTTTCTGTCTCGGGTTAATCCTGTAATATAGGCCAAAACGTGCCAAAGTGTCCTCGTTTTATAGCCATTTTAATTGTTTCTATAGTATAGTAGTTATTATCCTAATGTCTCATTTTTATTTTAGTTAGTTTGCATGTTTTTAATAAGTGTAAAGCGCTTAGAACTTTAAGGTAAGCGCTAAATAAAAATGCCTGAATAAATAAATAAATAAATATAGGAACACAAACGTCTTATCACAATCTGATGAATGATATAGGAACACAAACATCTTATCACAATCTGGTGAATGATATAGAAACACAAACATCTTATCACAATCTGATGAATGATATAGGAACGCAAACTGAAATTGTATTTGTATAGTTCATATACAGTACACTTAAACGACTTAAGGGCTCCCCCTGCTAGAAACAGTATATTGTATAATGGTGTAACTAAGTCAAACTTCTTACAATATAACATACAAATTTAAATGTTACTCTATGTATTTTAGTACATTCCATCCCGCCGTGAAATAGTTCATTTTGGAATTATAAACTCGTGTAACCATTTTTAAAACAAAGTTTAAATCTCCCGACCCAAAACGGAAACAGATAAACTTAAGTTTTCTAATTTAGAAACATTTGAATGCGCGCGCACATCAGTTCACTAAAGTTATATCGTGTCGGATGAATGGTGTAGGAATGCATACGAACCTATTAAGATAAGTAATATTTAAAATAAAGTTTAAAAAATCTAATGTAGGGTCACTGGCAACAAACAGAATATTGCAGGGCGGTTGTACTTATTCAGACCCCAAATAACTATTTCCTACACAAACTGATAGAAAACCACTCTTTCTTTTTGATTAAGAATTTGATTCCCACATGTATTTGTTTCTGTTTGACAGTATGTTTATAGAGCTCATGTAAGAAACGATAATTTAGGGCCCATGGCTGAAAACGGAACATTTTCAAAATTGTAATAATTCTGAAAAAATGTTGGGCATACGCACAGTAAATAACTTAAGTCGGATGAACGGTAGAGGAGCGTAGTCGGACATTATATGTGTTAGCCCATAAAAGGAACAAAAAATTTTGGGCCCCAGGCTCAAAACGGAATATTATGAAAGGGTTGTAATGACTCATAAAAATGCGCGGTCTTGTGGACAATAAATCACCAAATATTTTCGCAATTTCATGAATGATAGTGGATACATACAAACATGCATACATACCTGTGTACATATATACATGCATAAAAATACATACATACATAAATTCATACATACATCAACACATAAACACATACATACATACATACACACACATACATACACACACATACATACACACACATACATACACACAAAGTCTCGTAATTGTTTGAGCAGAGGGCTTTCGAGATGAACTGTGCAAAACATTAAATGCTTGGTGCCCAGCCACCGCTGTGTGGAGAACTGTTGTCTTACTTAAGTCTGTAGTTACAGCTGACATGTCAACTTCTGGTCTCATGGCATCACAGGTGAGCAGTTTGTTTGAAAAAGCCGCTACTAGAATGGTATAGAACGTAATATTGTATCTGAACACATCTCCACTCACAATGTTAGTAGCACTCTGAGTGCACACACTCAGGTATAGATTTATACAAAGTTTAAGGTAATGCAGGTCGGTAAATAAACAATAAAGATGGTGCCGGATATAATCATAATGCACACAGAACATACATCCACAAATTCTGTTGTCATTTTGTGGACAGCCACTTTAGGTCAAGCCCGTCACCTGTAATAATATACTTTACTTTTTAAACCACATTTTGTTTACAAGTGGATGGACTATAAATGTCATAATAGAAGAAATATTCCTTGTCACAAACACATGTACACTAACACACGTCTTCACTGGGCATGCACAAAGCCTCCTTGCTTGTTTTCTTGTCATTGTCTAAAGTGTATTTATTTTAACAAGAGGAAGTCAAACATAGAAGTCGTAGAAGGGGGGGGGGGGTGACAATGCGTTAACAGCATCGGGTGACAAGGATATCAGATGGATCACACTTGCCTATTCATTTGTATTTTATCCCAGAATGTAGGGGGCGAGGTCAAGTGGACTATAGCTTAATATACGTAATAATAGTCCATTTTTAGTCAATAGGCTGAATCAACATTGATTAAGCATATTAATTGTATATATCTTTCTCTTAAAGTTGTAAAGTTAAAGGTTTTATTTTAAATTTAAAGATATAAAATAATTAAAGATAATGACAGACTTATGGAGAACTTGCACGTAACTGTTTAAAATAATTATTTTTAAAAAATCCTTAATTAGATTGACTAAAGCATGTAGCGAAAGAAATGGATTGTTTCCCTTTTAAAAAAAAAACAAACTTGAAACCTTGTTTTGAAAAAAAGGAAACAGAAATAGAGATAAAAATGGAAAAAGTTTTGGAAGTTTGAATAAAGTCAAGGGTAATAGGACAAGAATATTTCATCTGATTGCCCTACTCAGAAGACAGGACAGATTTAAATAGGCCAAAATAATAGAGATGAGTTAAACACTTACGTTTTCCTGATCACAAAGTCTGGAAGTTGGATTTTCCAAAACAAAGATTACAGAAGAGGACAAATAAGAAATCTAACTCTTCAAAATAATATTATATGTAATGTCAAATTATTTAAAATACCCTCCACCTTAACGAAAATAAACGTATTACTTTTTAAAGTGTAGAAACGGTGGGTGAATGGGGTCTCTCCTTATATTTTAATTGAAAACCTAACTTGAAAGACTGAAACGGTTAGGGAGGTAATGGCGTAACTAGCTCCCTTATGTTTATTGACATATGTGTTAATGAACATAGGGGAGTTCCAGACACCATAACTTCTCTTTATCTATCTCACTCTCTCTCTCTCTCTCTCTCTCTCTCACTCTCTGCATCTGATCCATAGTTCCATATATGACAGAGAATCATATACCATGTCTTATAATAAGTAACACATTATTAAACAAATGGCCTTTGTCTATTCAAGTGTCATTTCAATCTAGAACCTTAAAGAAACAAAATCATCTTGCCTACAAGTCAGATATTGACATGTTACATGTTACATAATTTTACATACATTAAACAATTAATGTGTACATAACAAAACACCTGTCGGGGACTGTGCCACCAATTGTGTACGTTAGAATACACCAGTTGGAGAATGTTTGAATGGTTATGTACATTAGAACACACCAGTCAGAGAATGTGCCAATAAATGTGTACATTAGAATACACCAGTTGGAGAATGTGATAATACCTGTGTACATTAGAATACAATAATTTAGGAATTTGTCAATAGTTTTGTACATTAGAATACACCAATCGGAGAATATGTCAATAACTTTGATCATTAGAAAACACCAGTCGGAGAATCAGACAATAGCTGTGTACATAAGAATACACCAGTCGGAGAGTGTGCCAATAGATGTGGACATTAGAATGCACCTGTTGGAAAATGTGCCAATAGCTTTGTACATTAGAATACACCCGACAGAGAATATGCCAATAGATATGTACATAACAATACAAAATCCGGGAATGTGCAATTAGCTGTGTACATTAGAATACACCAGTCGGAGAATATGGCAATAGCTATTAAATAAAAATAAAATAATCCAGGAATCTGAAAATAGCTATGAACATACAAATACAATAATTGGGGAATGTCGAATTAGCTGTGTACCTAAGAATACACCAGAAGGAGAATGTGCCAATAGCTACATACATGATTAGAATACACCAGTCGAACAATGTGCCAATAACTTTGTACATAACAATACAATAATTGGCGAATGTGCAATTGAATGTGCACATTAGAATACACCAGTCGGAGAATGTGCAAATAGCTGTGTACATAATAATACAATAATCCGGAAATGTGCCACTAGCTATGTACATACCAATACAATAATCAGGGAAAGTGCAATTAGCAGTATACAAAAGAACATACCAGTTGGAGAATGTGCCAAGAGCTGTGTACATAGTAATACAATAATCAGGGAATGTACAAGTAAATGTGTACAAAAGATTACATTAGTCGCAGAATGTGCCAATAGTTGTGTACATAAGAAAACACCAACCCGGGAATATACCAATAGATGTTTACATAAGAAAATACCAGTAGGGGAATGTACAAAAAAATGCGTACATAAAATGCAACAGTCGGGGAATGTACCCATAGATTTGCACACAACCATACATAACCATACATCAGTCTTACAGAGCCAGTTACAAACAAAGTTTTGGATGCAAATCAAAAAAAAAAAAAAATGTAAAGCGAGACAGTCAATCATAAGCAAATAATCAGTCAAGATTTGTCTGTCTTATGTACAGGTGAGACTGTCAATTTTTAGGTAAATACCAATCACGGTTTACTTGTCTTATGTACGAGTGAGACTGTCAATTTTAGCTAAATACCAATCACGGTTTACTTGTCTTATGTACGAGTGAGACTGTCAATTTTAGCTACATACCAATCACCGTTTACGTGTCTTAAGTACAGTTGAGACTGTCAATCTTTAGCTTAATACCAATCACCGTTTACGTGTCTTAAGTACAGGTGAGACTGTCAATTTTTAGGTAAATACCAATCACGGTTTACTTGTCTTATGTACGAGTGAGACTGTCAATTTTAGCTAAATACCAATCACGGTTTACTTGTCTTATGTACGAGTGAGACTGTCAATTTTAGCTACATACCAATCACGGTTTACGTGTCTTAAGTACAGTTGAGACTGTCAATCTTTAGCTTAATACCAATCACCGTTTACGTGTCTTAAGTACAGTTGAGACTGTCAATCTTTAGCTTAATACCAATCACCGTTTACATGTCTTAAGTACAACTGAGACTGTCAATCTTTAGCTAAATACCAATCACGGTTTACGTGTCTTAAGTACAGTTGAGACTGTCAATCTTTAGCTTAATACCAATCACCGTTTACGTGTCTTAAGTACAGTTGAGACTGTCAATCTTTAGCTTAATACCAATCACCGTTTACATGTCTTAAGTACAACTGAGACTGTCAATCTTTAGTTAAATACCAATCACGGTTTACGTGTCTTAAGTACAGGTGAGACTGTCAATCTTTAGCTAAATACTAATCACGGTTTACGTGTCTTAAGTAGAGGTAAGACTGTCAATCTTTAGCTAAATATCAATCACGGTTTACGTGTCTTAAGTACAGGGAAAACTGTCAATCCTTAGCTAAATACAAATCACTGTTAAAGTGTCTTAAGTACAGTTGAGACTGTCAATCTTTAGCTAAATACCAATCACGTTTTACGTGTCTTATGTACAGGTGCGTCTGTCAATCTTTAGCTAATTACCAATCACGGTTTACGTGTCTTAAGTACAGGTGAGACTGTCAATCTTTAGCTAAATATCAAACACGGTTTACGTGTCTGAAGTACAGATGAGACTGTCAATCTTTAGCTAAATATCAATCACGGTTTACATGTCTTATTTACAGATGAGACTGTCAATCTTTAGCTAAATATCAATAACGGTTTACATGTCTTATTTACAGATGAGACTGTCAATCTTTAGCTAAATATCAATCACGGTTTACGTGTCTTATGTAAAGGTGAGTCTGTCAATCTTTAGCTAAATACAAATCACAGTTTACGTGTCTTATGTACATGTGAGACTGTCAATCTTTAGCTTAATAATATTTAGGGTATACATGTCTGTTACGCACTGACTTGTATTGGGAGAAATTAATCTCCTATTTTAATTTTGATTGGCTCGCTGTAAGCAGTGCCTAACAAAGGACGATACCATATAATCACAATATTAAAGATACGACCCAAAACAGTTTCTAGTTACAATTAATTAAGATTTATTATGTCTTAAGATAATTACAAAATAAAATAAAATAAAATTACAATCTTAAACTTACAGTATGGCAGATGTCGTACCGGTACAAAGTTAATACAATTAGAAATAATGATGCCAGTAAATAATGCGAAATAAACACATATAAGTAGGAGCACACAAATACACAAAGAATAAAACACGCCTCGTAATGTTAAGAAAATTTATCGAAAAATCTCCGTCTCGTCAGTGCCTGTCAATCCCTTATATAGGTGGGTCTACCGACGCCCAAGCCCTGCCTTCGAGCAGCAACATGATATATCTAGAAAAATCCAAATAATTCTACAAAATACTATTTGGAACAAATTAATTATTTTTAGTGGTTGGCGGCGTCAACAAGTTACTTCAAAGTCCTAAGCCACACCCCTCTGTGAACACAGCGTCTCATGCGGGGTCAATCAGAGGGCACGCACGAGAAATATGATGTAAACAAGCTCTCTATAACAATGTCTTATGTTCATGTGAGACTGTCAATCTTTAGCTAATACCAATCACGGTTTACGTTTCTTATGTAAAAGTGAGACTGTCAATCTTTAGGTAAATACCAATCACGGTTTACTTGTCTTATGTACGAGTGAGACTGTCAATCTTTAGCTAAATACCATTTAAGGTATACATGTCTTATGTACAGATGAGACTGTCAATCTTTAGCTAAATACCAATCACTGTTTACGTGTCTTTTTTACAGATGAGACTGTAAATCTTTAGTAAATACCAATCATGGTTTATGTGTCTTATGTACATGTGAGACTGTCAATCTTTAGCTAAATACCAATCAAGGTTCACGTGTCTTATGTACATGTGAGACTGTAAAACTAAAGTAAAAAAAAGTCAAGATATTTCTTCCTAAAGTACAGTCAAGACTGTCAATGTAAAGCTAACTATCAAAGTTCTCTTGCGTAAAGTACAGCTGACTCTGCCATTCCATTAGCGATCTCGAGCGCCACACGATAGTCTAAGGTTCACAAAGCTCACTCAAACTGTCCCAATCCTAACCAATCAGACCGAACACTATCTAGACTCAGTAAACATTAACCAATCTTAACCAATCCTAACTACTTTCTGGCACACACCATTCAATTGATATATAACAGACACCATCTAGTAGGCTGATCACTGCACATATGTCATCAGGGTTGCATTATGTAACAAGAGTACTTCTTTGTTTTAAAAATATGGTCAAATAATAAGCAGTTTGTTAAAGGAAAAATACTTTTGACGAAACTTTTATAATTATTTTTTTGTGTAAACATGACTAAAACTTAAAAATAAATATTGTTTTATTTACACACAATGTTTGTATTTTACAGATATACTTAAAACAACTATATCCCAGTCCTACACTTTTATAACGTTAAAAAGTCAAGTATTTTCGAACAGTTGTTTTGACTCTAAATGTTTGTATTGCTTATATATTCCATGTTAACTCTCAAAACTAAATGTCAAACAGAAACACTAAAATTGTCCACAGGAAAGTTGGGGGAAATGAGTTTGTACATTTTTTTTTCTGAAATAGTTGGTGAAATAATCTTCGGTGTAAAGAGGAGTGCACATTAGAATATAAATAAGTATATTATACGTCATATCATGTGCAATCCTTTGTGGTTGGGTGGGAGTAAGCTCCGATCACTAATTGTAATTCTTATAAACTGCCTTAGCTGTATGCATGCTTTGTCACATTTTCAACCACCACTTTTTTCCAACTCCCAAACTCTTTATTTTCACTCATTAAATACATCAAGGCATATTTTACCCTTTCCGACCGTATTCAGGCGCCACGGGAGGTATATCCTATTTGCCAATCTGACCACTGCCTCCTCCAGGAAATCTAAAATGCGCCCTGGAAGTTAAGCTGATAGAATCACTGTACTTAGAAACAACATAGCGGTGATGGACGGATCCCATATTAAATGCCATTTGTATTATAACCCCATGTTTAGGGGTTATAATATAATGGGATTTAATATTTAACGACGTCAAGAGGACTAGAGCTTGTAATCAAAAAATGTAATCCTCTTGTACGAATGACTATCAAAACTATGAAGCTAGAGATTAACGTAATTAAAGATGCATACATTTCTCTTAGATATATTAATTTAAAGTGCTCACCATTCAAGAACTGTCATATAAAAAATGTAATCCTCTTGTACGAATGACTATCAAAACTATGAAGCTAGAGATTAACGTAATTAAAGATGCATACATTTCTCTTAGATATATTAATTTAAAGTGCTCACCATTCAAGAACTGTCATAAACCAAACAATCACGCTCACCAACCCCGTTCCTAACATCACCCACCATTACTGACCTTTTAATAAGTATACTTAAAGTTGTGACGTCAGACACAAACATTGTATTTTCGTATTACAAATTGTAGTCAGCTTACAAAAAGAATATTCTAAATGTTCCAATCTTTAATAGTGTAATTTGATCTTCTCTTTACAAGTAAGTTCAATGGATTTAATTAAATTGATCAAAACACATTTTAGTTTTATATTCTATCAAAGTAAGGCCATCATTAGATTGAAAACTAACATTATAGTCACACAATTAGTAACTGTGTTTTTTTAAAAGAAGGTACTACATTTAAATCTTACTTCTATAGAAAAATCAATGTCAACACTAGTAATTATACAACCACACACATTCTTCATCTTTTTTGACTCTTACATATAGATCATAAACAACATTTTCTACCAAACAAATTATATCTCATATCTGGCTTCTACAAATTCATCATACACATCATGAACAACCCAAACAATTACCTTTCCTAGTTGAAATTTATAATTATATCATAAATATAATAAATAACAAAACAAATTATCTCGTCTATCGACTTCTATCACACTTTCGTCATCATTTGGAAAACAAAAACATGTTATAACAAACAAACAACATATTTTACAAACCTACAATAAGGTAGGTCAGCATCACCCAGGAATGTCAGCATACAACAACATCTGACACAGCTATATATATATATGTGCATGGATTAAACTATTTTAGAAATTCATAAAAATAAAGTTAAATAAGCATAAAATATTAAACTTAATTTTTATTAAATTATCAATTCATATGTATGTAAAATATGTTTAAT
>CAXITT010000916.1:9804-94216 GCA_964033795.1 Lymnaea stagnalis | reverse complement strand
ATCATGGTGCCAAATACTCTAGGTACGCCTCTGCCAATGGTCAGCCCAGATGTCATTGCCCTAGCGCATACTCAACTGCACATTATCACAATAATCAGCGCAGGTGACGGATGAACAAAAATAGATCGTGCCAAATAATGATGGTTAAATTCACAATGCAGGTTTGTATTTGTGCTTCTTGTTTCTTTCAGAAAATTTTAAGGGGGACTTTCAGAATTTCTGCTGCGAAGCACTAAAATTAGCAATGTGTCATGATGAAAGAAGCATCGCCCCTTCCAAATATATTTTTGATGACCATCATCTGTCGGTTGTTAAACACTTCATAACTGTGTTTCCAAAATCTCTAATTTACTCTCCGTTGACAAAGACGTGATGATTAGGATCACAAAAGTAGAATACATTATAGACAAAGACGCTTATCTCGGCCTTGGTTAAGTCGCATACCCTGTTATTTCAATGTTTTTGAAGTGGAATAACCGATTTATCTCTTTGTTTTGACTCAACATGTTCTCCTCCGTTATCTTGATCATCGGTTATCTCGAAGCTTTTTGGCAATCGCCAAAGCCATCGAAATAACCGGGTTCTACTGTATCGCTAAATTAATATGCGGGAGTGGAATAATCTTCAGCTAAGTTTCAATTAGCCATGTGTGCGTAATTCGTGACTATATGGCTGTGGAAGTGTGGACCACGTATGCCAGTTATGAGCTGAATATCAACAGGGTCTTTTAAGGATGTCGGCGTCGCATTATACTCATTCCTTGGTAGTGCAAGGTACCCAAAAAGGAGGTCGTGGCATGTACAAAAATGGTTTCATAGTTTCCGCTCTTAGCAAGAGGCGCCTTCACTGGTTATGCAATTTAAAGAGAATTGATCAAGGCCGTATCCCAAAGAATCTTCTAAATGAAGAGATGACGAGACTTATTGGACGGCCGCGACTTAAGGACGTTTGCAAAACGAGAATGATGGAGGTCAACATAGACGGCAGGACATTTGATATCATCACTGATCAGTTTTAGCTGGCAAACAGATGTGTAGTAAAAAGTAAAAAAGGAAAGAGATGCATGAAACAAAGCCTTTGAAACAAAAAAGAACAACATGTAGGATCAAATTGATCCAGGAATAAAGGTTTCGTTGTGAGAAATGCAACCTAGGCTGCGATTCGAAGATCTGCCTATTAAGCCATGGTAACTGATGCCTTTATTGGTTTACAGTTAGTGATATATGCAAAAAAAATATCGCTACACTCGATATATTTGATGACACAAGATCATGCTTCTGTTCATTCCATAACAGTGAATTATGACTCTGTAGTTTAATGATATGCTGGTGGATGACTCTCGTATGAGTTATCACCTTCTCGTGCCTAGATGTTTTAATTAACTTACTTCCCCATCTTTTATTTGAAATGAAATATTAACATAATTAAATTGCAAAATGGTCAGCTAGTGTCTGGCTTGTAGTCTCGTGCCAACAAATATATTTAATAACAAAACACAATGACCATATTCATCAATAGCTAAGGGGCACGATTGACATGATTAAAATAATATCATTTCAATGTTAATTATAAAATTACTCTTGAGTATTAAAATGTATGAAAGTAAAACAATGGAATTCCATGTCCCATAACTCACTAGGTAAATATGCAGTGCTATGTGAGTAAACCAAAGATATCTATTGAAATAAAAGTAAAATTAATTTATATTTTTTTTAAAATTCATAAAATAAATGAGCCGCATTACTTCAGAATTTAATTAAAGCTCGAAAAAAAAACAGTTCTATGCTCACATATTACAAAAAATGGATTCAAATTTAAATATTTCAAATTAAAAAAAACAAATGCTGATTTATTTTTTTTTCAGGGGAAGTAATGAAATAATATTTATATATATATATATATATATATATATATTGTTATTAGAAAAAAGATTTTTGGGGAAAATATTTATATTTATCATTTGTGAAAGAAAAAATATTTAATAATTAAGTTAAAAAAAAATTTATATCGCCTATTTCAAAAAGAAGCATTGATTTATTTTAAGCCCTTATTTTGTTTCGTGCAAACATGAATTTTAATATCCTAAAGTTAATAAATGTATTTTCTAAAATGATAAACCAATGTTAAATTATCAAGGATATAAGTCAATCAAAGGAACCCTCTCGAAATCGATCCTTATGTGTACGAATGCAAGTCTAAACCATTCAAGTCTTGCTATCTCACTTCCCAATCTGACTCCCCCCCACCAGCACCAATACCGCATATGTCATGATGTAATCTCTCATTGACTCACTCGCCCTTACCCTCTCTTCCGGATCCTATCTCTCCCACTTACCCTACCTCTATATATCACTAATATCTATCGGTCTTATTCATATATGTCACTTTTTCTAATTATATAATTTTTTAGGGTTTCAGAGGTCCAATTGCTCTCTGTGTTTACAACATGTCAGTTCCACTTGACTTGACATCAAAATCAGATAAAATAGTATGTTGACATAGCTGGAGTGTTGATAACCTGTGATCAAATTTATCTTTAGCGCCCCCTCCCCCGATTTTTCAATTATAAAAGCTAAAATTTGTATCAATGAAATACGTAAGTCTCTTAATCAAGGGTATATGTCAGTGTTTTTGGTGACTTTAATGTACCAAATTACTACACAGCCATATATAAAGCAATGTTCGATTATGATCAAACTTCAGTTTTTTTATTCAATTATGCTTCCTGACAGAGTAAAATGAGTAAAACAAAGTAGGGCTAAACCTGAAAAAATAAACGAAACAAAACACGAATGTGTCAGCAGAAAGCCTTCGTCAGCGAACCAAACAACAGAAAAAAAATGGTATACAAATAAAAAGAAATAGCACTTAGCTGGTAAGTAGTATCTGTGGGCAGCAATAGAAGTGTTGCAAGTTTTGTAGCAAGCTAAAACATATTCACGCCCTTGAACTATACTGCTCTTAGTATGTCCAACCAACATTTACAATGCAGAGATGCTAGTCATATTTCAACTGACATTGTGTCGATTAAAGAGCAAAGAAACTAATACACCAAAGGCGTTTTTAAGGAGTTCATTTGATGCTGTTAACGCGAACTTATTTGTACGCTTCATTGAACTAACTATTACTCTATACATATATGCATACGTAAAATATACATTCATAAATAGTGACTTATTAGTTGAATTTAGTAATCACCATTTTTTTTTTTACTTAGACATACGTAGGTGGAACAAAAAAAATATGCGGTTAAAATGTAGCCTAGCTGAAAGGTGACAGTGCTGCCAAGGTAAAAAAAAAAGTCAATGCATGCTAACATGAAAGAAAGCAATGCTGCCAATATGAACGTATTTAGTGTTGCCAACATTAAATTAGTCTGTGCTGTCAGTATAAAGGCGTCAATACTACCAAGATGACAGGACTGAGTGCTTCCTTGATGACAGGACTGAGTGCTTCCTTGATGACAAGACTGAGTGCTTCCTTGATGACAGGACTGAGTGCTTCCTAGATGACAGGACTGAGTGCTTCCTTGATGAAAGGACTTAGTGCTTCCTTGATGACATGACCTAGTGCGTCCTAGATGAAAGGAGTCAGTGCTTCTAAGATGAAAGGAGTGGGTACTAACAAGTTGAAAGGAGTCGGCACTGCCAACAATAAATTAATTAGTGCTGCCAAGATGAAATGAGTTTGTGCTGCAATATGAAAGGAGTCAATGCAGCCAGAATGAAGGAATTGATTGATTGCTTGACTACTTCTACAGCGCTGAGTAGCCCTGCTAGTTTAGCATGGCTCACTGCGCTCTCACGGGCATTGCAGGGCTTTTCGGAATAATTCATTGTTGCGATGTTTACCGCCTGTAGGGGACGCCATCTCCATGTTTGAATTCAGAGTTTCCTTCTCTTAGATGAGTTGCCATCCAAGGTCCCATCTACCCGGGGATTCAGTGTCGTTAAAAAAAATGAGACAATCTTCCTGTGGCCTACATGTGAAAGCCAGTTAAAGTCGTGGAAAAAAAAAATGAAATGCAATATAGTAATTAAGATCAAAGTAACGGGAAAAAACGTTTTTCTCTAAATGTACATTAGTCTAGTGAAGTGCTTTGTTTGGTGTAAGGTAAGCTTGGAAAACCCAAGAAAAATCTCGGAAGGAATAAAGTCCTGGACATGGTATTTCAATCTGTGACCCAGTTACACTTTCTTATGTTTCCTGAATATCAAAAGGTTTATTTTAATAAAAATGTAAATTTTGGAAAACCCATAGAAGTTGTGGTTTTAGAAAATGAGAATAAAATCGGTATAGTAATAATTTAAACTTATCTTAGTTGATGTTCTATGTTAATATCGGTAAAGTTGCTCTAAGTAGTATTCCTGTAATTTCAAGACTTCTGGAGAAACTATGTATAATATTTTATTGTTATCTTTTAAATGAACTACTTGAAATCATGAAATAAAAAGAACAAAATGTTATTGTTTTATTAAAACTTCGTGATAGAGTTTTTATAGTTGTGAATGATATCATTGTTTTATTACAATATAGTGATGTAATGTTTATAGTTTTCAAAGACATTATTGTTTTTTTTGTATTTTTTTTTTAGTTTGCTCAAAATGTGTGTATGCCTACGTACAATTATAAACAGTTTAGTTTATTTTCAAGTTGGTACAAGGTCTTTGGACAATGTAAGTGACTAATTTCTTCAAATAATATCTGCAAACCATTATTTTAGATAATATCCGCCATCCTTTACTTCAGATAATTTCGCCATCAATTACTTCAGAGAATGTATGCCATCCATTACTTCTAATAATTTCTACCATGCACCATCTAACACTTCATATACTATCAACCTTCCATTACTTCAGATATTGTGCAACAATGATAGCTATTCATTACTTCAGATAATGTCCGTCATCAGTTACTTCGATGCGTTCGCCATCCAATGCTTCAGATATTGTCAGCTATATTTTACATTAGATGTTGTCCCTCTTCCATTACTTCAGCTAATGTCCACCATCTATTATATTAGATTGTTTATGTCATCAATTAATTGAGCTAATTTACTAAATACATTTCTTCAGCTAAAATCCACCATAAATACATTAGTGTTATTTTTCATCTCAAATTACTTCAAATAAAATACACCATCCATTTATTCATATCTACCAGCCATTACTTCTCATTATAACCGCATTACCTTTTTTTACAGATAACGTGTGCCATCCATTGATTTGTAATATGTCAACCATTTATTACTTAAGAAAATGGCTGGCATTCATTACTTACGATAATGGCTGGCATCCATCACTTACGATTGTAGCTAAAATTCATTACTTACGATAATGTCTAGCATTCCTTACTTGCGATAGTGTCGGGCATACATAACTTACGATAATGTCTGGCATTCATTATTTACGGAAATGCCTGGCACTCATTACTTTCGATAATGTATGTCTTCAATTACTTACAATATGTCTGGAATTCATTACTTACAATGCTATATGGCATTCAAATGCAGCAATTATTAAATCAATTGTTTTATAATATTATATAATTGTATCATTGTGAGTCGAGGTGGTTTGGTGTTTAAGCTGTATACATTATATCGTTACCTGTTGACATGGTTTGGTACGTAAATTAACAATTTTACGTTCAACTTAAAAGATGTTGTGATTAGCTAAGGAACGAACTTGTTATTTGCTGGGGCGCTACTTTGTTGTGTGCTATAAGCAATGCGTTGTAATTCGCTAGGTGACTAAGTTGTGACTTGCCGGTGGATTTAACTTGTGATTTGCTGAGGCGCTAATTTGTGATGGGTTATGAGTCATTAAGTTGTGATTTTCTGATGAACTAAATTGTGATGTGATGGGGTGCTAAATTAATATGTGCTGGGGCTCTTAGCTATGCGTGCCTCCTCACTATGATGCGATGGCCTTGGCAATAAGTTGTTATGTCCTGTGGCATTAAGCTTCGATGTGCTGGTGTGCTAAGTTGTAATGTCCTGTGGCATTAAGCTTTGATGTGCTGGTGTGCTATTTTGTAATGTGTTTGGGCACTAATTTGGGATGAGCTGGAGCATTAAGGGTTGATGTGATGGGTCACCTATTGTGATGTGCTGGGTCACCTATTGTGATGTGATGGGTCACCTATTGTGATGTGTTTTGAGTTATTACGTTGTGTTTTGCTGGGGAACTAAGTTGGGATGTGGTCTGGCAATACGTGGTGATATTTTAGACACTATGTTGGGATGCAAAGAAAGTGACGTCATTAATTTTAGGTGGTGGAATATTTATATTTTAGGAAAGTTTTCTAAATGAAAAGAGAAATAGATATTGCAGCTTTGCGACTATTGCAAATAGTTGATGTTTATTTTTATGTAAATACAAAAAAATGTAAATGGTGACACGGGGGTAAATACAAATAGAAAATAGAAACATTGTAGATTGTAGCAGGGCAGCGTTGATTGAACCAATTATAAATAATAAAGTATAAGGTGTTATAGATAAAGACTTTTAATGAAAATGTAGTCAAACAATGCTACTGGAAGGTAACAAAAAAAGAAATACGTTATCGATAAAGTATTAAAGTGTATCTGGAAAATACTGACTCAGACAGATATAATCGTAGAGTTTCGAACATAAATCAACGTAATCGTCCATTATCACAAAGATATCAATCATTTTTTAAATCAATAATTACAAGTGTACATACAAATGCAATGTAATCATAATTTACGCACTACACATTTTAGCACATTAACATATTTATATGATTTGTACTTAAATTAACACACGATACACATTAGGAACAATATTAGTAGACATCTATATGGATTTGAAAAAAATATGAATTTTGTTATGTGAAATTTAGAGTATATTTTATTCTTATGTTTTAAAAAAAAAATATTATCTTCCTGTGATATTTGTTCACAGATCTAAATTACTACAAAAAACAACAACAACAACAACAATAAAAGACAACATGGGAGTAAGTATTTTTAGAGTGAGCAATATAAAAAATCTAATAATATACATATTATTTGTGTTTAAAAAAAGAAAAATCCTAAATATAGACTACAGGATTACATATTTTTTATAAGTTATATTATTTTTAAAAATGTAAAGTGCAATCGCAAAATTTATAACAATTCATATTTTTTTTTCATTATAAGAGAAACATTCTAAGTAATAGTATATTATATATATATATATTTATATATATATATATATATATATATATTAACTAAAGAAAGACCACATAAACATGTTTTTTTAAATAAAAATTATAAAACACAAACACATTTGAAAAAAAAGCAAATACAACTTCATAATTGTCATAACATTAAATAATTTTCAGAAAGAAAGTAATTTTTTTTTTAATCTTATATAAAATTGTCCCAAAGAATTGGGTTATCATCGTTTTCAGTGGGTATAAATGTATCTCCTATTTGCAAATATGGCTCGTTCCAAAACAGTGCATAACAAAAGACGATACCAAAAGATAAAAACAATCATAAATAATACGATACTCGAAACCGGCCTAATTACACTTAATAGGTTTTAATAAGTTAATAATAATGTATAAAAGTCAAAAAGAAATATCATTAAAACTTTTAACTTACAATGTAGTGTGTGGCTGATACCAGTTCAATGTCGAAATAAAACACACAGTGCAAAAATGTACAACTAATGAAAGGAAGTCTACTGTAAACCAAGAACTCACACGTTCCAAAACAACTCTCTCATGTTCTTTGCGTCTATCTCCCATGCAGTCTGCTGTCTCATTCAAACACTCGCCTGTATTTATGATCTATTCTATAGAAAATTTGAGGTCAGAATACGCGTTGTAAAGTGTCTCAAACGTTCCATGGAGTTCTATCGCATTAGAGTCTAGAAATAGGCGATAGACTGGTTTGTTGTTAAGAAGATCCATGGGAATAAGCAACGCCTAATACTAACGCAGGTGAATTGGAATCAGCTTAAGGTTGTTCACTAGGAAAGGATTAAATGAGAGTCAAATATAGAACGCTTATATACTACATGGTTAAAATTTGTATTCCAATTAAATTAGTTAGTTTAAAAAAAACTGTAATTCATCAAGATAAGCAGAGACCAAAATATATTTAGAATAACTATTTAATAATAATACTAAAAAATGAAACCAATTCAATTATTTTACTAATGATTTAATAACATTTATGTAACAATAATGTAATAAAGTAAATACATGTGTTTTGTACTTTTAGAGAAATTATACTATTAAATGCTACCAAAAATAAAAAAAAAATAATTAACTACCTTAGCTACAGAGGTATTAAACAAATGACAGAAAATAAATATTATTAGCAGAGTTTAACTTTCAAATAATAAAAAAATATATTATTATTTCATGAACAATTGTAACAAAGAAGAATCAGCTCTTATAATTCTAAAAAAATTCGTTATTCAATTTATATATATATATGTGTGTGTGTGTGTGTCCACTTGCCAAAATACTTTTACTTATAAAACTTATTAATAATGTCTAAGTCATATTTATATACAGTAAATGTTAAAATTAAAGTGTGTGTACACATTATTTGAAATAACACTAAACATAATAAATCATTGCTGTCAATTGATTTCATTGATTAGACATGCCTAATATGAATTATTTACTGCAAATTAGTCTATTTCAAACACAATTATTTGTGTTGAGAAACATAATCGCACACTTATTTATGTTGATAGTCAACAACTTTTTAATCTCATTACATTTCTTTTCCTTTAGAGTGTATGAACATGTTAGAACAAAAAACAACACATATAATTTATAGTAAAGCATGTTATTATAAATATTCTAGAAAAACATTATTGTTTTTATTAAGCACATATCACTCAATGAAAAAAGGAAAAAAAATAGGGCGAAGTACTAACTCTCCAAGTACTTTCAGCAAACTACTGTCAGGCCTTGACAACAACAATAAAAGATAAACTTTTGAGTTACAGACGATATTCACTACTGAAAAAAAATTACACCATATATTAAACAATATGTATATTAAATTAAATAAAAACTTATGTTCACGTGAATCTATCTATACATATAATTTAATATGTTTGTAATAAATACATGTTTTTGAAAATACTATATTTTTCTTACTATCTACGATCTAGCATATCTTAATATGTAATATTAATCTTCATCGCATTGCAGCGTGGAAAGTTAGATTTTAACAAATTAAAATATAATTTAAAGGGATGAAAATTGTGAAACGTACATTATTTTCATAATGATCTCTTACATGCAGACTTCCCAAAGCTTGACCATTACAGAACCAGACAGAATAAAAAAGTGTTATGGTAATAATATTATTTATTATTAAATGTATCTTATATATGTCGCAGTACCCCAACCTATGTGTTATTAAAGTGCACTTACATAGAGGAGTAGCCCATTCTATATGTTATTAACATGATCTTATATAGCGCAGTACCCCAGTCCCTATGTTATTTATGTGTTCCTATGTAGCCAAGTACACAAGCCTATATGCTAATAAAGTGGATTTATATAGCGCAGTACACCATTCTATATGTTATTTACGTGGTCTTGCATAGCGCATTACCCAAGCCTATATGTTATTAAAGTGGTTATATATAGCGCAGTATCCAAGCCTTTTTAATAGTAATGTGGTCTTTTTTAGTGCTGTACCCCATACTTTTGTAATAGAAACTGAGAGAGAAGACAATGAAACACAAGTTAATTTTGTACATACTATTTTTATATTTTTTTTATAAGATATTAATGAGATGTGATGAACTTACAGATCATGACATGCATGATAGTCAAGAAGATGCTGGGACTGATGACAGTCTCGAAGATGATGGCAATTATGACAGTCGAAAAGATTATGACACATATGACAGAAAGAAAGTCAGTTTGCACCAGAAATATGAAGCGAAACTTTTCCATGGTTATAATTTATTGCTTTAATTCTAATTGATCAGCTTCTATGTAATTTAACCAATTCCCTTGATGTATGTAATACAACATTCTTTGTCGCAAAATAAGCCATGTACATTTACATGTTGATATCTTATGCTTAACAAATTAAATATGGGGAAAGACATAAATAAGTTTTAAAATATTAAATTGCTTATAATAAATTGATTATAACCTCATGACATTGAACCATCTTTATTCAGGTAAACATGAAACCCAAGTATCTGAAGGAGGAGAAGCCGACCTACACAAACATATGCTTGCCTGTAAGAAGAATCCAGGTCACACACGGTTTGTACCTGTCAACGATTTTTACGACTATCACCTACCTGATGGTTACCATGACAACGACCTAGCTGAGTACATCAAAGCTATAGCTGACCTGACGGTTTCGGTAGATGTCAAAATGACGAGTGCAGAAAGACAAGGATTTTGGCCACACATCACAGCCCCATACCCCTTTTATAACAGATCATGACATGCATGATAGTCAAGAAGATGCTGGGACTGATGACAGTCTCGAAGATGATGGCAATTATGACAGTCGAAAAGATTATGACACATATGACAGAAAGAAAGTCAGTTTGCACCAGAAATAGATGGATGGGTGTGCTTGTATTTGTCCATGGTCCATATAAAGTAGTAGACAAAATACGGGAACTTAATATAGGGAGTGTAGTGGTAGTCATGAAACCATTAATATAGGGAGTGTAGTGGTAGTCATGAAACCATTAATATAGGGAGTGTAGTGGTAGTCATGAAACCATTAATATAGGGAGTGTAGTGGTAGTCATGAAACCATTAATATAGGGAGTGTAGTGGTAGTCATGAAACCATTAATATAGGGAGTGTAGTGGTAGTCATGAAACCATTAATATAGGGAGTGTAGTGGTAGTCATGAAACCATTAATATAGGGAGTGTAGTGGTAGTCATGAAACCATTAATATAGGGAGTATAGTGGTAGTCATGAAACAATTAATATAGGGAGTGTAGTGGTAGTCATGAAACCATTAATATAGGGAGTGTAGTGGTAGTCATGAAACCTTTAATATAGGGAGTGTAGTGGTAGTCATGAAACCATTAATATAGGGAGTGTAGTGGTAGTCATGAAACCAATACTATAGGGAGTGTAGTGGTAGTCATGAAACCCTCCACGGGGAGTAAACTACAAAGAGCCCGTTGGCATGGTCCATATAAAGTAGTAGACAAAATACGGGAACTTAACTATGTCATATTAGAAAAAAGGAAAGGGAAAGACTTATTTTGTAAATATGTAGGTCGCATATTTTAAAAGGGACCAGGAACAAAGTCAAGAAACAAGTAAGAAACCAAATAAACAGAGCGTCATCAGGAACATTAATAAGATAAGTAAAAATAAGGAGTCCGTAGCAGCATACGCAGTAGTAATAGAAGATAAGGAGGAGGACGAGGACGATAGGGGTATAAATACAGTCACTACCCAAACCCTAGAGATAACTGAAACCATTAAAGATGTAAGGATCAATCCAGATCTCAATCAGTACGGATGACAAATACAAGCACACCCATCCATCTATTGTCGATTCCGCTGTCCAGACTTTGCGTAAAGGCATTAGTGATGTCAATTCATGGATGACACTCAGCAAGTTGTAACTTAATGATGAAAAAACATGATCACTCCTCATTCACATTAAAAATCATCCTTTACCACAGGTTTCGCCCCCCCTCCCTTCATTTCATGTAGGTAATTCCGACATACTGTTTTCGTTTGCATCCTCTGCTAGAAATCTTTGTTATATTCTTTCCTAAAACATGTTTCTCAACAATCAAATCTCCTACATTTGTCACTCTGCATATACTGCTATCAGTCAGATTAGTTTTATCTCTCACTATCTAACAGTTATCGCAACAAAAACCAGAGTCTGTGATCTTGTTCTCTCTTTCGTCTTGACTATGGAGCTCGCATCTGTCAGGTTTATCAAAACACTTCATGTATATCTGATCTATATTAGCCTATACGTGTTCTATATTAGCCTAATTCTGTTCCATATTATCCTATATATGTTTTATATCAGTCTATATCTGTTCTATATTAGCTTATATATGTTCTATGTTAGTCTATATATGATCTATATTAGCATATATATGTTATATATTAGACTATATGTTCTATATTAGCCTATATAATTTCTATATTAGCCCATATGTTCTATATTAGCCTATATATGTTCTATATTAGTATATTTGTTCTATATTAGCCTATATATTTCCAAACTTTGCGTAAATCCACAAAAGCATGCGGTGCTCTCAACAGAACCCATTTAAACATGGCCAGAGTACGAGTAGATGGTATACAGACAGAAAACAAGTGGTAGAAGGCTCATCAGAAGTTCACGACTGGTGAGTTGAAGTTGGATCAGGTGAGGATACGTGCGTGGAGACTAACAATAAGGATGGCTAGGAAAAATGTAAAGGATCTGATATTGTATATGGAGCCATCCATTGCTTTAGTGGCATTAATGGTGATGATGTTCGTCTAAAAAGAAATGAAACATAGTGAACATCTTAAGTAGTTTTTATGTCTCAAGAAACATAAAACAAGTTTGGCAATAGTCTTATTAATTAGAAAAGTACAACTTGATCATCGAACACGTGCCTGAAGATTTATATTTTCTAATTGTAGAATATAATATTATAAAGTTTTAGGCGAATGAAAGATAATGTCAAGCCAATCATGTCTTTTAAATCATGTAGGTTAATTCGTCTTTTGTTCGTGTGTCTCTCACTGGCAACTAATTCGGGCGGCTAATTGACTGACTTCCCATAAAACGATCAAGCTGAAACATAGTACGTTGACTCGATACTGATGACAACACATTCTATCAAGTTTTTCTGTCCTCATCCCCATCTCCAAAATTAAGTGTCTCCTGTTTCTTTAAGATGAAGAGGAAGGACATATTAAAATTTATAGGAACTTATTTCATGAAATGAAATTCCCGATTACAGCTCTAAATGAAATTAAAGGTTTATTATACAAGTTTTTAAAAAAATGAGTGAAGGTAATGTATAATTAATTTTGTGGGTCAAGGGAGAGAATTATACAAATAAAAATATTTTGCATGTATAAAAAAATAGAATTTGTGAAATAAGTGTGTTTTCAAAATATTTGATTTGTGAAGAGATTTTTTTCTAATTGATATTAGATCAAAAAATGATTAAAAAATAAAAAAAAATATCTTTGATTTTCCTTTACTTTGTTATTAAGCACTCTTTTGAAAACTAACAAATGTGTACAATTAGTTAAATCTAAATACAAATTTAAAAAAAGCTTAATTTAAAAAGTGATTTTATATTATGTTTATAAAACGGGATTGTCCCGAAATTCGCTCCTTACTTGTAAGGATGCAACATAAGCAAACAAAGTTTCAGTAGCTTCCTCACGTAAGCCACATGTTGCGCAGCTTTTAATAGTTGTACTAGGGCCTGGCTGGTCGTAATGGGGCGTGTCAAAACGGATATTTGTTCCCCATCTGTTTGAAGTGACCAGCGTGCTACCCCAGAAGTTACAAATCTAAATGAGGACTTATAACTGCTGCCTCATTTAAAAGTTTTTAACTAGTAAAAAAAAATAATGTCGATGTCTGGTGTTCAAATTGATTTATTTATGTCCTAAAAATGTACATTGCCATTTGTGTGGATAAATTAAATAATCTTATTTTAAATATATATATATAAATATATATAAATATAAATAGAGTCGTGATATATTTTGAAGTCAGACAGATATTTCGATTGTAAGGTTAGTAATAGATCTGTTTGAAACATCTAATCAAGTTTTTATCAAGAAGCATAATTGATTCGAATAACTGCAGTCCGATCATAAACGAAAATTGCTTTAAATCTGGCCATGTAGTAATGTGGTACATTGAAGTTACCAAAGACCCTTACATATAACCATGATTAAGACTCTTACGTATTTCATTGATAAATATAAGGAATTTCCTAATTGAAAAGTAATTTGACCTCTGAAACCCTAACAAATTATATAATTAGAAAACGTGATTAATATGAATGAGACCGATCAATCTTAATGATACATAGAGGTAGGGTAAGGGTAGGCGGGAGAGATTGGATCAGGGAAAAGAGAGGGAGGGAGGGAGGTAAGAGAGAGTGAGTCAAGGAGAGATTGCATCATGACATATGTGGGATTGGTGGTGGTGGGAGGGTCGGGTAGGGAAGTGAGATGGAAGACTTGAATGATTTGGACTTGCATCCCTACCCGTAAGGATCGATTTCGAGAGTTGTCGTTTTATCGCACTTCGTCATGGAACAATTTGAACATTTTAGAAAAGAAGAGATTGTGAGAGATATGGAGAAAGACTTACAGACATAGATATTTAGAGAGATTGATACAAATAGAGATAGAGGTGGACATTAGAATAGAGAGAGATGAATACAGATAGAGAGGGATATTGAAAGACAGAGAGATATAGAGAGATAGAGAAAGATAGAGAGAGAGACATGAAAATGACAGAAAGATAGCTAGAAAGAGATGTATAGAAATAGAGAGTGATACAGAAAGAATAGCAAAGAGATTTAGAGATATGGAGAAAGGCTGATATACAGAGAGATAGAGAGAGACTGACAGACAGAGATATGGAGAGAGACTGACAGACAAACGTTTGATAGAGATGAAGAGATAGTGAGAGAGTGATTCATAGAAAGATAGAATGTAAGAGATAGAGAAAGGCAGAAATATATATAAATTTATAGAATGATAGAAAAAAGATTTAATGATAGATAAATTGAGTTAAAGAGAAATAGAGAGAGTTAGAGGGTGATATAATGAGACAGAAAGAGGGAAAATTACCAAAGATAAAATAAGAAAAAGAGAGTGAGAAACAGAGAGAGTTGGAGAGAGAATTAGAGAAAGAGATATAAGAAATGAAGAGAGATATAATGAGAAAGAGTGAGAGAGATAAAGAAAGAGGTAGTAGAATCTTACTCTTAATTCTATTTTCGTACTTTCTGTAACTCATAATTCTATGTCATAAATGTCTAAAACAAATATATTTTACAGATGACAGTGTGGGAACTGTATGAATTAATACATACAACGATTCACCCCATTTATCTAAACATATTTTTTTTTCCAATAACAAATTCAGTAAAACGAAAGATAATAGTAATATTACCCACCAAAGGAACTATGAAAAGAAATCATTGAAGGTAATTATCACGATTTTTATTTGGTGAAGTCAGTGGAATTAAAGGTAGCCATACGTGACATGTTTTAGCTGAAAACTATTTAAGTACGTAGCCATAAAGATCCCGACAGTTAAAAACAATTTAAGTAGGTATCCATAAAGATCCCGACCAGCTAAAAACTATATAAGTAGGTAGTCATAAAAATCACGACTAGTTATAAACTATATAATTAGGAAGACATAAATATTCTAACAAATTAAAAACTATATAAGTAGGTAGCCATAAAGATCCCAACTTTTTAAAATTAATATAAGTAGGTAGCAATGAACATCGCGACTAGTTGAAAACAATATAATTAGGTAGCCATATATATCCTAACAAATTAAAAACTTTATAAGAAGTTGGCATAAAGATCCCGACTTTTTAAAATATAATATATAAGTAGGCGTCATAAAGATCCCGCCTAGTTGAAAACTAAATAAGTATGTAGCTATGAAGATCGCGCCTAGTTGAAAACCATATTATTAGGTAGACATAAACATTCTAACAAATTAAAAACTATATAAGTATAAAGGCATAAAGATCCCGACTTTTTAAAATGTATATAAGTAGATAGCCATACAGATCCCACCTAGTTTAAAACTATATAAGTAAGTAGCCATGAAGATACCAAGTATTTGAATACTTTATAAGTAGGTAGCCATAAGGACCCAAGCTAGTTGAAAACTATATAAGTTGGTTGCCATAAGGACCCAAGCTAGTTGAAAACTATATAAGTTGGTTGCCATAAGGACCCAAGCTAGTTGAAAACTATATAAGTAGGTAGCCATAAGGACCCAAGCTAGTTGAAAACTATATAAGTTGGTTGCCATAAGGACCCAAGCTAGTTGAAAACTATATAAGTTGGTTGCCATAAGGACCCAAGCTAGTTGAAAACTATATAAGTAGGTTGCCATAAGGTTCTGAACTTGTTGAAAAATATAATTTGATCATCAAATAGGTGTCAAACTGAAAATTCTTGACATATCTCACAAACATATTTTATTTACAAAGAGACAAGTTTAAGATGTCTACCTACTACTGTTATTTTTAAATAGATATATGGCTACAAACTTATATAGTGATTGATACGATAGGTCCTGTATAAGTTCCTACTTAAATAGTTCTTAAAGAGACATGTTCCATGTTGCTATCTACTTACATACTGTTTGCTATTATTTCATTTCCCGTTTGGCCAAACTACTTTAAATTAGTTTAAAGCTTGTTAAGTTTATAATAGTTTGGTTTCGATCTTTTTGTTTATTTCAGTTAAGATTATGTCAGTTTCATATTGGTTAAGGTTAGACTATTTCAGCTCAGGTTGAATAATAATACGTGACTTCACTTTACATGAGTTTAGTTAATAATCATTTATTTTTACTTTAGATAAGTTTACTTTAGATTAATTTAATTTATTATTTTAGATTTATTATAATATTTTTAGTTTAGAATATTTAACACTACATATAGGTCAACTAAACGAACTTTTACCAAGTTTAAACTGGGGATAAGTTTGATCTTAATTATGGGGCGCCCCAACATTAAAAATCAGCAGCCGCCCTCGCAGTAAAGGATCATGGGGTCGGACTCGTTGGGGCAATTCATCTGTTTCGTGAGGTCTTACATAACGCGTAGGTGCGGACGTACAAGAAGTCATGCTGCCGTCCTTTTTTTAATACGGACCAAAGCGTGGGTTCTGGGTGGCCGAATAGTCTAAACTGAGCAAATCTCAAACTGTTGGTCGGAAGTTCAATTCCAGCCAAAGCCCAGACAAAAATATTGGTAACACTCAATTCAAAATAGGAGCAAGAAATGATCAATCAATTAAATAAATAATAAGATATTGTTATTGTATCATTTTAAAAAAAAATTAAAAAAATAAAGAACCAAAACAAATTGAGGTAACATCGTGAATTTTAGATTTGTTCGTTGCTTACGGCCATTTGACTTTTTATGTTGTCAAACCAAGGATGAATGTTTCTACTTCCTTCCGGTTAATACAATTTCCTCTTTTTTTTCGACATTTTTGATATATGTGGAATCGTTTACAAAATAAGCAATGGCCACGCCCAGTATAACAATACCTACTGTTGCTAGACCACGTAGGTCGTCAAGTTTGTAAGCAAACTAGCTTTTATTGTAAAAAAAAAATATTGATGGTGAAACATCAGACGATAACCATATTAATCGTTTTTGAATCTGATTCCTGTGTCATGTATGATGTTTGGGAAAGGTATGCCCCGCACAATGACTGTGAACCAGGAAAAAAAAAAACCCAACAGATAATGGAATGACAAGTATTACTTGAAGTTATATTTCCAAAACTTTATTAGTTTCTCAAACAAGTAAATTTAATGTTCTACAAGAATCATCACATTATATTGCAGTCTCTCCCCTTATTACCCTTACATTTTAAAAAAAAAAAAAGAAAAAAAGAAGTATAAACAACTAGTGTCTATTTGTGCCACTTCCCTCTTGTCTGTTTCTCCTGATTGGCGATGGGAAGTAATCTGCGTCGTGTGATTGGAGGAGATACTACTTGCGTTGTTGTCATGTGATTACTTCGTGAGTATGTGGAATGTTCGGGTGCAGTCATTACAGTTACACACATTTAATGCTACTTTGGTAAAGCCTTTTTTAACTGAATAGCATCTCAACTGGACACGCATGATTTTAATCTGAATTAAATATCCTTGTCTGTGAGGATGAGCTAACATCGGTCAGTTACCCTGTAGCCCTAATGGCACCCAGGCACATACAACTTGTTATAAAATTGCAGTTTACAAAAAGTGGCACATCAGCATATTCTTCTTTGCATGTCATGTTTAGATGTTGAATTAATTGATCAATTATTCTGATTTCTAAACCACAGAACAGTATTGATCAGATATTGATGAGTGTGCATATAGAACACACACATGACAAAAGTTGTGTTTAAACACTGAGGTCGGTTACCCATATTCCTGTCAAAGTAAACAAAAACTGAAAATTGTAATGAAACTTTCCAGCGAGGTAGATTTATTTAAAATTAAAGTTATTCAAAGTAGGACTTTTTCAAATGAACTCAAGGCCAGGTGGGAATAGTTCAATTGATTTAAATGCAAGGGAGAACTAGTTCAACTAAATTTAATTAAACAAAATAATAGTTCAAATGAATTAAATGCAACATAGAAATTGTTCAAATAAACTCAATGCCAGGTGGCCATAGTTCAAATGAATTTAATGCAACTCAGAAATAGTTGAATGAATTAAATGCATGGTTGGAATAGTTTGAACTAAGTTAATGCAAGGTTTGAATTGTTCAAATGTTTTCAAATCAAAGTAGGAATAGTTCAAATAAAATCAAAGCTAAATTAAAAATCAAACCCTTGGGAAATAAAGGTATTTTTAAATATTAAAAACAATTTTTGCTGAAAAAATTTGTAACAACAAATGTTTAATTCTATCAGAACAAACTACTGCCACGCTGTGTAAGGAGAAGGGTTTTTCCCAGGCTTGCTCAGTGAAGCGTTTACTCCATGCTTGCTCAGTTTGAAATTGCTCTGCAAAACTGCAAAACTGGATACACTCTGAGTGGAGTCACAAAAGTATAGGGGAGAATTTAATTTTTTAATTTTTTTTATTTAGTGGAATAGTGAAATTTCCCAGTTAAATTTTATCATGTCTTTTAATTAAGATTTTTTTTAGTCATAAATTATATGTAAAGTTTTATCGTAAATTTAACCTGTTCATTTAGATATCATTCAAGACATCAACTGTGATTTATTAGATGATGACTGTGTCAACACATAGGCAGCTGTTCTTGACTTGGTAGGAAACGATTGACCAGCAATAAAAATAGCATGTGTGAAGGTAGGTCTGATAGATATAATTGAGTTCACTTTGTTTTTTTTTTTTTTAAATCTGGGGTTTTGTGTTCCTTAATATTAAATAATATATAATTTAATAAAATCCATTTAAACATTTCAATTATTCTCATCTTGATTTTCTAGAAAAATATAATCTTGTAACTATAATGGCCATAAGAGATGAGTATTAAATTATTAATGATAACATTTGTTTGTGTTTCAGATATCAATGAATGTACAACAAAAATCCACAACTGTGAGAATATATGTGAGAACACACGTGGAAACTTCAACTGCAAGTGTAACTATTGGTGCACTGTGGGGACTGTCAGGAAACTTCAACTGCAAGTGTAACTATTGGTGCACTGTGGGGACTGACAGGAAACTTCAACTGCAAGTGTAACTATTGGTGCACTGTAGGGACTAACAGAAAAAGTTGTGTCAAAAGTAGGAATTAAGAAATAAACAGATATGAATAAATTGAATTAATATCAAACTGTACCACATGCAGTGTTGTAGCTTGGACTAGTGCCACCAGCTTGGGCGAGGATTTTCTCTACCACTTACCAGCAAGAAAACCAAAAAAAATATATGCATTTGGATGAAAATGCCACCCCTCCATATAAGAGAAAAGTGCTCCCTGGAGGGGAACACACTTTTTGTCTGCCACCCTCCTTCCTAAACCACTGACCACAGGAAATGTAATTCTAATGTTTGAAAAGGGCTTTAAATAGGTCATCTATTTCTGTAATCCATTCAATGACTATAAGTCTAAAATAAGCAAAGCTTTGGTAAAATGTATAAAAAAGTACTACTGTTGCAAAGGTTTATAGCGTATTTAACACAGATGTATACGAGTGACAATTTTTTTTTTTCTAAACTGAATTTCAGGAACATTGTGTGTGATCCCAAATTTGATGACCTTTGACTTTTGTACAAGGTACTAACACTGAATATTGTTTGTGTAAAAGTGGAAACAGTCTTCAAGGAATTTGGTCATGCCAAGGTGAATGGTGAGCTGAGAAGTCGATATTTATTTAGGTTGTTTTTTTTTCTACGTGACCATACCAGAATTTTCTGTGTTGATTAAGTAAATTTTTTATTTTAATTTCCATGTGAAAGAAAAAAAAAATTAAAATGTCTTAAATTTTTTATGTAATAGACCAAGTCGCTGTAATTCTACACGCGACACATGTCAACTTTGTAGTCAATTGTGAATAACGAGAAAAGTTGGAACTATATTTTTCTAGTGCGGAGGTAGACCTCACACGTTGGTAGATTGAGGTAGTGTACCATTTTGTCTGACAGAGCAGATATCTTTTTATTCTCTCTTGTATGGATTAATGAAGTATGGATGTTTTGAGATTCAATTGTGATATGGAATATTATATAAGTGTGTGATTGTTGCATCCCAGAATCATTATTGCAGGACATCCTCAGAGCAAGGCTTATTATTGATATGTTTATAAAATCTAATAAAGTACTATGTAATGTATTCATGGGACAATATTATTACTTATTGATTGAGAGAGATTGATCATAATTCAAGTGATAGCGGCAGTCCAACCACAAAATAGTGATAGTTAGCCATGTTACATCTTCAAAAGATTAGCATGTGTTACAGTCTATAAATTAATGTTTTTGTTTTCAATATATATTTTAAAATATTTTTAAAAATTTAAATAACTTAATTTGCAAAACTAAATGTATCCATCCTTCTTTTTTAACAGATATCAATGAATAAATATTTGATCAATTGAAAATGTGTGACCTGCTCTATGCAGCTTGTGGTCAAGGTAAAAGTGGATTCAATTGTAGCAATGACTGTGCCTGTGGTACTGATGCTGTCATATGTGACCCGTTAAGAGGATTCCTCTGTAAACTAGGATTTACTGGTAAGTTTAACAGTTTGAATATTGTTTTTTATGTATTCAGGTAATTTATTTTGTCAGGTTATTTTTTTTTTTTTCAAACTCGTGCCTGCTAAAAACATAAAATGTTTTGTTCAACAACTTATAAAAAAAGAATTTACTAAGGATATTTTTTGGTCCTATTTATTCTGAACTTTTTGTCATTTAGATCGGACATTATATTTAAAATGTATACCATTAATTAGAAGATAGTAAAAGACATACAAGTTTAGATTATGTGAGTTTAAATTTTAATTTAACATTAATCTCAACCTCTCAACATTAAATTAAAACTCAGAAACGAATATTTATTATATTTATCAGGATAAATTTTGTTAAAATTGTTATTGACAACCAATTGTCCATGTTGGAGAGGGGACATAATAACGTTTTGCACTTGTATGGAATACAATTGGGGTTATACTAAATCTAAACATTTTAATTTTACATGCCAATAATATGTCTTGTTATATATTAATTCAATTACCAATATAGTTGACTGTCAACTGTTATTCCAGACATCAATGAATGTTCCAGTTATCTGACCAATGATTGTGACCAAGTGTGTGTCAACTTTATGGGTTGTTTCTCCTGTTCCTTTCACCCTGGATACAAGGATTTTAACAGATCATTTACAGGTCAGACTGGTTGACTGATGTCAGGCTAACAAACTAATATTAGCTAGAGGAATTTCCTCTGTCAACCAAGTCCTCAACTGTACAATTGTGTACTAACTTATTAATACATTCTGGCAAAATATAATACAATATAATAATTTTTGGTTCTGCCCTTACGCTTATTTTATATCAATGGAAATTTAAGCATTTATATAGCAATATATATTATAAAGTAGTTAATACATATTCAGAGAGATGAGAATTGAGATGGAATTTGTTCATTTTTAATTTTAGTTGTTTTTTTTTTTCATTACAACATTCTACAAAGATTTGTTAAACCCTTTCTTCTGATGCATAAACTTATGGATTTGACTTACCACCCAGAACAATGTTAAGGGAGAGGGGGGGGGGAAATCACGTTGTTGCTTGAGCCGTGGCACGTCGGAATCCAATAATAACAAAAGAGATTACTCGGGTTATTGTACGGCAAGGGCAAACTGTGGGTAGGGGGTATTATTTAACAAGAGCGATTTTACAGTGGAAGACTTTACAAAATTTAGACTCAAATCATCACAATAGTGTTGTTTTGTTTCATTGGTCACATTAACACATGTTGGTTGCAGGGGTCTTGTATTGTTGTTTATTTGAGGATCTTTAGGAAAGTTGGTATCAGAGGTATTGTAGAAATTTTGAGCATAGGGGAGCTAGGAGCATCAGTGGCTCTCCAACAATTTGAGCATAGGGGAGCTCGATGCACGAGTAACTCTCAAACAACGTGAGTCATACAGCTTACATTGACAATTAATTTCTATGTAACTCCTAGTCAACAAAGATGGCTACAAGTCAAACAACCATCAGTATTGTGATTAAAGTAGAGGGTAGGTAATATAGCATGACATTCTAAATTACATTATTTTGAACAAAAACTTTACATAACTTTTCTTTCACATTCTTCAATCTTGGTTTTGGAAAATCCAACATCCAGAAAAAAAATTGCGATCATTTTAGTTTTTAACTTGTTTCTATTTCTTGTCGCTTTTTCATCTATCATTTTTGTTAAGAAAGGTCCTTAGCTCAAAATTGTGTATCATATTTTCCTGGCTCTTAATTCAAGCTTAAGCAAACATCGTTCTAATTTTTTAAAAAAATAGTTTATTGAAACTTGCTTGTTGTTTGTTTGTTGTTTTTTAGGGCAGCTATCGTTTTCGTTTTCTACATTTTTTGCCAATATCATTTCGTATTTTTTTGAGAAACAGTTTAAATGTATTTTTGATGAGCATTTTATATTAATAAACATGTAAATTACAAAAGTTAACCAAATTATTCTTAAAAATGATACTAAAATTGATTTATTATGCTTCGTTTTATTAACATAGAATCTTGAAATTAATTACTTCAACAGAAATGAATATTTTATTTACACATACTAATCACCTTTAAAAACACAGCGCCGACACAGTGAATAATAAATAGTCTTAAAGCTGCAGTCCGATTAAACTCAATCCCTACACCTAGGGATATTATACAAAAGGAATTCTCGCCAAATGCACACAATTGTTTGTATATTCCATTTAAATATATATATAAATATGTATAAATGGTAGAATTAAAACCTTACTTTTAAAATTGTTACGCTAAACAAATGTAACCTGTCCTTGTCATTTTCGTTGCCACATCTCTTCCGTCCTCCAGCAAACGGGGAAATAACCTCCTTTATTGATGACTTAATAGGATTAATTTATGTGCAAAGACTATTGTTAACTATTTCAATTTCATTTGATCAAAATAATAGTCTTCTTGGTTTCTACAAGATTTAACAAAACATAGTTACCATCTATAAATTATTGATGTCTGCTAATGGTAACAAAAAATTGTTTGAATTTCTCACTTATCTTTGGTAATAGCAATATTTGCCATATTGAGTCGTTTATAAATGTTTGTGTCTGTGTAAAATATATCAATTACCTGAAAGAAATTTAAGGTTATAGAACAGAGGTTTGTATTTTATTGTTAAATCTCAGGTATAATTATCAGGGTTATATGTCAGGGTTATTTGTCAGAGTTATTAGTCATTTTATATGTATATTTTATACACGATTACATGTCAAAGGTATACTTCACGGTTATGTGTCACTGGTATTGGTCATGACAGTAAGTCAGGGTTACATGTCAATGTTGCATGTCAGGGTGGCCAAGTGGTCTAGACCGAGTCACTCTCAAGTGCATGGTCTTCAGTTCAGTCCACACCAAAGTCAAGTAAAGCAAAAATATCCCCCATGTGCATTGGACTAGTTTACCCTGGATGGCAACTCATCTAAAACAAGGAAACTCTGAATTAAAACCCAAAGATGGAGTCCTGCATGCTTATAACATTGACACAATGAAATATCCCGAAAACTCAGGCAACGCACTTGGTGCCAAGCTGCATCCTTCTCGTGTGATTCTCCTTAGGTTTCAGTGGATAAGCTGCGAGGACGGAGGCGATTCGCTTACAATTCTACACAAGTGTGTGGCAACTTTAAGGAGAAATATAGAGACGTTAATAACTTATGTGATCGCCATTTTTATTGGGGGAAGTTTGATTTAACATAAACAATTACAGAAAGTGAACGAATGTGAAAAAGATTATTGTTTAAGTAAAATACTTTATAATATCATGTTATTTTTTCTACTCTCTGCCAGTGTTTGTTTCAGCACCTTCCCATCATAACACAGGAAAGTCAGACACAATAACGTTCAACACAGCAACGTCTAGAAGTACATGAATTAAACTACAGTTAAAAATGGTTGGTCATCATAACCAAGGAATTCTAGAGACACTATTGGCAAGCACAGCAATGCCAGAAAGCACATTCATTAAATTACCTAAAATCATAAATAATGCATTTAATATGTTTAAAATAATACATTTTAAGTGTATTGATTAATACATTTAATAAGTATGAAATAATGCAATTAATATGCATGAAATCACATACAAATTTTTTTAAATAATACGCGTAATACTTCATTTGTCACAACTTCAGACACAGTTAGTATTAATAGTGGCTTATTCAGTATCTTGCATAGAATCGTTTTTTTCCCATGCTAAAGTAGCATGGCCACAAGCGCTATGAAAGTGCTCAGTTGACATAATCATGACTGCTTAAAATCATACGAAGTCAAATGTTCTAAAAGTAATTAAGTCACAAACTACAGATTTTGAGATAATCAAGTTGACATTTTATTTTCGGCTATAAAATGTAAATATATATATTGTGTCTTGTTTAATTAAAATACTTACATACATTTTAATGTTATTAATTTTCTGAGTTTTATTTGGTTAAAACGGATAAGCTAAGATTTCAGTTTTAATTTATTTTCATAAAATATGACTCAACTAAATTTTGCTCTAGGGTCTAAAAATGAAGTCATTTCAAGAAAACATATATAAAATTGTCATTTTAAATGACCCCTAATGTACTGCATTCCCAGTCTGCAGTGGTTTTTAAACTAAAGTCTGTACTAGAATCCAACTGTCTTCTCTAATTTCTTTTCGATGCTTCTTTTTTTTTTCTTCAGAGACTGTGTAGACGGAGTCTAAATCTTCACAATTTCTGATGGTAGACAATTTAATATCGCCCACATTTAGGCAAAGTCCAAGATCAATAGAAGGCAACTAAAACTTGAACAACTCTTATTTGAGATGGTATTGTAGTAAACAATTTGTACCAATATCAGTTGTTTTATATCCCCAAATGCAGGGATCGAAGCCAAGCGGCCTATGACATGCTGTTGGTCATAATAGTCTGCATGCAGACGCCCTGAGCTGACTAAACACTGGTTAAGCATATTTAATGTTATATATACTGCAAATGAAATTGTAAAAGTAAAGTTTTTACTCAAATACAAAAAAAAAGAGATTAAAAAGAATCAAATTAAAACTTGAGGGACTATTTGCCCAATGATTTTTTTTAAAACTAATAGTAAAAACACGTTTGGATAGTAGTACACATAAATGTGTTTTATAACATATTTAATGAAATTGACTAAAACATGTTAGTACAGAAAGTGATTGTTTCCCTTTTAAAATACTTCTTAGCTTTGAGACTTCATTTAGAATTTTTTTTTTTTTTTTTTTTTTTTTTTTTTTTTTTTTTTTTTTTTAAATAGAGAAAAAATTAGAAAATGTATTTGAAACTTAAATTTCAAAACAAGACAATAGGACAAAAATGTTTCGGCCTAGAGCCGTTTTCACCAGACTGGAGGTCGAAAATTAGGACATAATTATAGAGATGAGGTAAATCTAAAGTAATCTCCTTTGCAAATTCCTGAAATTAAATTTTAAAAAACCAAGATTACAGAAGGGTAAACAAAATTATAAAAAAAAAAAAACAGAAAGAGAAAAAAATATATATATATATATACAAAAAAAAATATATATATATATATATATATATATATATATATATATATATATATATATATATATATACACACACACGTAAAATATATATAGTTATTCCTATACCTCAACAACAATAAACGCATGTCCTTTTAACTTGTAGACACAGTACACGACTGGGCTCCCCTTATATATTAATTGACAAACAAAGCTCAATGACTCAAATGGTTAGGAAGCCTATGGTGTCACGAGCTCCCTTGTGTTCAGAGACACTTTCTCAAATTTCCACAATACTTATGACACAATATATGCTTACACTTGTACACTTACCTCCGTGTGACAACTGCCGCATAGATACGCATTGACCTCGACGGCCTGCCTTTGAACGCGTGATAGACCTTTTAAAAATACTTTGACTTTGACGTAACTGTCACGTATAGACAATGTTTTTGCTAAAAAAATATTTTTTTTAACAAAATATAATTTTAAAAGTTAAATACATTTACACAATCCTAAAATAGACACATTGTTGTGTAAATTATTGATAGACATTAATATCGAGCTATTGTTTCTTAAAATGTTACAAAATATGCATATAGGTAACGTATTTTATTAGAATCCCATTTAGTACTCACCCAAAACCCCCCACCCTCCCCTCCCTCCAAAAATATTTCTGTCTAACGCACATTTTTTGGGAAACCATTGAACTTTATTAATAATTTAATCTACCCTCTGCTTTTATACCGCATGTTTATGTCCCCAACTATTTGACAAAAACTAAGAAATTATTAGGCACCAGACGTGCACACCCCTACCCCCACCTTTTTCTTTCCGATAATTTTAGCTTTTATACATGGTATTTAGTTTTGAGAGTTCACTATTAATAGACATTTAATGCAAAAATGAACACTTACAACAACTGTTAAAACATTGTTGACTCTTCAATATTATAAATGTGTTGGACTGGGATAAGGCTTGTAAGTAGATTTATGAGGCACAAACAATGTATGTAAATAAAACAATATTTCTGACGCAGTCAATTATGGTTACAAATAAAAATTCTGATCTTAAAATGTCTTTTAAAAAACTTCGCAAGGCCTGTTACAGATAATTTGACCTGAATGTTATACCTGTTAACATTATTTTATCTTGATTTTTAAAAAAGGTAAAGCTGAAGGTAAGCCTATGTTTATATATATATATAGCTCATATAGTACGTATAAACAAAATTAGGGCTGTTACACCAAACGGAATAGTGTAAAATGGTAATACTAATTCAAGAAACTTACTAATTATGTCAGACACATTTAAATGTCTGTATGTTTAATTGATTAAAATGCATCCCCTAATGAATTAATTCTTTTGAACATTATATTTACATGGCTCACTATTAGAAACAAAAATAAGGTCCATCGGCCATAAACGCAATGTTTCAAAATGTTAAACTTATTGAAAAGCTTTTGTGGGTGAGCGCATATCAATTCAATAAATGTTTTCTCACAATTGGATGAATGGCATAAGAACGCATAAGGAAATTATATTGATATTTTTAACATCAGAGGGAAAATGAGTTTAGGGCTCCCGGCAACAAACGGGATATTGTAGAATTATTGTATTACTTCCAAAACCTACTTATTATGTCACACACAAAGTGTAGTGTCGCCACTTGCATTGATTTAAATTATATCCACCTCTGTATAGCTTAGTTTAAAATTAAATTTATATAGTTCATATAAGAAAAATCTAATATAGTGCCCCTGGCTCAAAAAGTAAAATTTTAAAATGATTTTACTAATTTAGAAATCTTTCGAGTATGATCACAACAACTCACCACCAAAGTTTTCATGCAATCAGTTAAATGAAATAGGAGCGCGTACTATGTATACTTATAAAGCTCATCTTAGGAACACAAAACGACTTTTGAGCCCATGTCTCAAAATGGAATATTTTAAAAGGGTTGTAATAATTCACAAAACTTTCCAAGCGTGCGCACAACTCATTGAACATATGATGCAATCGGATAAAAAGTGTACGAACGCATACAGTAATTATATTAATATATCACATTTATGAACAAAATGAATTTTGGGCCAAACACCCAAAACGGAATATTTTAAAACGGTTCTATTGATATAGAACAATACGCAGGCTTATGGACAACTACGCACACAAGTTTAATCCCAATGGTAGAGTGGTGCATTTAATAATTGAACATATATTTATAAAGCTCATAAAAGAAAAAAACACATTGGGCCCCTGGCTCAAAACAAAATGTTATAAAAAGGATGTTGTAATTCAAGAAACCTTTAGGGGCGTGCGTGCATCATCTATACACTGTTTTATTACATTCGGATAAATGATCTACGAGCGCACACGGATATTATTATTTTACAATAATCATTTAAAAAAGAAAATGAATTGAGGGCCAATGGCCCAAAACGAAATATTTTGAAGGTTGTAATGACTCAAAAAAATGCGCGTGCTAGAGGGCAACAACTCATCAATGTTGTACACCAAACGCATTAATGTTTTAGGAGCGCATATTGAACATTCATACTCTAAAGATTTATGGAATTATAATAATCTAAGACATAAGCGTACCCTCAGTGCTTGCACAGCTAGAGTGGATTTAGTTTACGTCCTACTGGTCCTGAATTTGAGATGTATATGATCATTATTAAAGCTAATTTTCTCACTTACCACCTGAGAGTTTGAAAAGCCAACTTAAATGTTTTCTAAAAAAACACAAGAAATACAAATATGAGCCGAAATGCTTCCATTCATTTTGAGTTTACCTGGCTGTCGTTAGCACCCTCCGTTTCTTCACACCTTGCCACACACTGATCAATGCTCCGGTTTGAGTTTGATTATAAGTTTCATCCAAAGAATTACCTTGGGCCACGCCACAAAAGGACATAACTCAGTTTATGTATAGCACTCACAATATATGTCCTTCCCTTTTCAAGAAGTATAAAAAACATTAAATTCAAGTTTCGTCAAAAAATGCCACTTCAATTCGATATAATCAATAAATTCATTGGGTTCATAGACCCTCCGCCAATTGAGATTGATCGAAGCCCTCAATTTCCACTCTACTCTCCGATAATGTGCCCTCAATTTCCACTCTACTCTCTGACAATGTGCCCTCAATTTCCACTCTACTCTCTGACAATGTGCCCTCAAAGGTTTGTTGGTTCGAGTGCAACATCATACAGTTGAATGCAAAGTTTTACAGCATCATTTTTTTTGTGTGCAAAATTGTACAGCCCACAAACACAAACACACTTAAATGGAAACTTGCTGTTTCGGATACTAAAAACTGCTGTGCGGCGTCTATGAGATAGCTGCGCGGCCTCGCAGCCACGCAGCTTAAAGGAAACATTGCTCTCCAATAACTTTGTTGATAAAACAACTGCCAACTGGCTTAACTACCATTAGTGCTGACATGGTGGGCCACATAGTTTCTTGTGAGTTAGCGTAAGGGGACAATATTCATTTTAATGAAAGCCCTCCAACTCTGGACCAAATATTTTTAACAATTAAGTCCTACCAAGGCCTATCTTGCCCCTTACGACACTAGTCAGGCGCTAATATGGCAACTGCCTCCCTCATCCCCGGAAGATTTAATGTGCCCCTGGAAGTATGTCTGATAGAGACACTATACTTAGGGACACTATCGCGATGATGGAAAGTTGCCATATACGATTACATTTGTATTATGACCCTAAATGTAGGGATCGAGTTCAAGTGTACTAGAGCTAATTAAAACATACTAATACACTTGATATATGCTTGTATTGAACATTGAATAATTGTTTAAGCATATTTAATGGTACATAAATATAATTTAAAAATATAAACTTAAAGTTTTTATCTTACTAAAGAAAACCTTAAAACAAATTGTTAGTAATAACTTTTCAGCCCATTTGCACATTTTAAAATTTAAAACAAAATTGATATAAATTTGGACAGCAAAAATAAAATTAAATTTGTCATCAAAATCCTCAAACATATAAACAAGAAAGATTTCAAAAGCAAAATCGATTAGTTCCCTTGAAAATCGTTTATTAGAATTAAAACTTCTTTAAAACAAGGCATTTAAATCTTGAATTAAGGAGAAGGACATAAGACAAGAACTTTACGGCTAAAAAGATTTCTCAGCAGACAGTAAATATGAAAATATGGCAAGAAATAGAGACAAGTTTATAACTTAAATTATCGCCATTCTTATTTCTGGAAGTTGGTTTTCCAAACCCAAGATATGAGGAAGTGATAGAATGGAACAAAAATTTGATGTTAGAAATTAAATCATTTAAAATATCACTTTATTTGTTCTACTCTCTACCAATGTTTCTTTCTGGCATCTCTCTGGGAGTGTTTGGGGGGGGGGGGCTGCCTCCAAGCAAGTCAAGTTCCCCATTGGCAAAAATGGGTATACTAAAACAAACATGTATCGTATTAAAATAAATCGATTATCATTAAATTAACAAGTAACAGATGCCTTGAAATATGTTTGAAACGATGGAGTATCAAACATGTACACGTTGTGTTCAAATTATGGTTCATAATAAAAGCGTGACTTTAGAGGGATAGACTTAAATTATACATTTTATGATTGTATTTTTCTTTTTAAAAAATTTAGTTTTCAGCATAGTTTCTGTTTGTTGATCTAGATAGAATAGAAAATTTACAAAATTGTTTTTTTTTCTTTTAACCCAAAAAAGAAAAACATATTTAAAAAAATGAATAAAAATTAAATGTAGAGGAGGTCTTATAGTGCCTGGGGGTTCACACATGTCGTTGAAAAAAAGAAGGTTGTGATGGAGGAGGCTAAGGCCTTGCATGTGCTGTAGCGCCACTGTATGAAAAACGTACATATAATATTCATTATTTCACATACAGTCTTGACCTAGAGGTTTTGGTATTTTATTGATAAAACATTACGCGTTTCATAGTTATAAAGTTGTTGGAAGGGAGATCAGAGAAATAAATTGGTTCGAAGATTACAAACATTCCATTATCGTTCTGCAATCAATTAAACGTCTCTCTACCTACATTCCAAATTGGTTTGATTTTCAAAATCTTATCAATAGCATGTTCCATCAAATGACGTAGATTCTGCTATGTAAAATTGACTTCCTCATTAAGATAATAACATTAAAAACAATTTCGCTGTGTGACAATCGTGCTCAAATGGTAAGAGGTATTGCTAGTGACGTATCGAAGAAAATATTAATTTTTTTTGTGATTTTATGTGCTTCGATTTATTTAGTTTCATAGGAAGTAATAATTTAATTATGTTTATATTGTGATCATGCAATATATGTTATACTATGGTAAATAGAAATCAAGAACAATTCTGATATATTTGTGATAACATTGTATTATTTAAGGATTTTTGCAAAAGAATTATGAGGGAAGTCAACATATAAAGTAATAAATGGGAGATCTTCTCTGAGCAACGTTCCAGAAGACAAACAAAAGTACAGATTACAGTGAAAAATGCACGAGATGCACGAAACTACACACTTGCAAAAAAGGAACAATACGGAACATATAATCTCTCCAGGAATCAATGTTCCCTTCAGAGTAATACAGCCGAGATGTCACTCTAGGATCTGCTATATAAGCCATTTGATAAAGTGTACATGGGCAGCGTATCTTTCAATCATATTTCTAAGAGGGCACCTTAACCGATTACGATTTTTTTAATGTATAAAATATAGTTAGGGTTGAATTAATTGATGATTCAAATATTGAAAACTAGTATTATTATATTTTTGGTGCAAATATCGTACTGACCGCTCCAGTCTTACTTCATTCTGTTCTCATAAATCGCTATTTGTATTGAAATATTTTTCAACTTCACACGTTTAAAGACCTAAATGACATTATATAAAAATACATTAATATACCCCTACAGATCTACATTTGTAATAATAGATACTCAAATATCAATGATAATCAATATATTTTTAAACTCTACTTTATTGTGATAGGAGGACTTCTAAAGTTGGGACTCGTGTTGAAATCAACGCTTTTTCATAACTAATTTAGACATTTAAAGAACGCAAACATTTAGTGTATGTTTCATCACTTATTATTAAATAATAAGTGATTTTTCTTTCTTTTAATATGCTACATTTGTAATCATTCAAATCTTGAAGAAGTACGGACGCCCAGACAAGTTCACCAACTTCATTTGTCAGCTCCATGATGGCATGATAGCCTGAGTGCAGGACAATGTTACGGCCTATTATGCATTTCACGTCCCAAACGGTGTGAAGCAGGGCTGTGTCCTTGATCCAAGTCTCTTCATTATTATGTATTCTGCAATGTCATCTTATGCGTTCAAGGACTCCAACACGGGCCCGCCAATCCGGTATCGCACTGATGGATCAGTCTACAACCTTAGGAGGCTTCAACCTTAGGAGGCTTCAACCTTAGGAGGCTTCAACTTTAGGAGTCTTCAACCTTAGGAGGCTTAAACCTTAAAATGCTTCAACTTTAGGAGGCTTAAACCTTAGGAGGCTTCAACCTTAGGATGCTTCAACCTTAGGAGGCTTAAACTTTAGGAGGCTTTAAACTTAAAAGGCTTCAACTTTAGGAGGCTTCAACCTTAGGAGGCTTCAACTTTAGGAGGCTTCAACTTTAGGAGGCTTCAACTTTAGGAGGCTTCAACCTTAGGAGGCTTCAACCTTAGGAGGTTTAAACCGTAGGAGGCTTTAACCTTAAAAGGCTTCAACTTTAGGAGGCTTCAACCTTAGGAGGCTTCAACCTTAGGAGGCTTCAACTTTAGGAGGCTTTAGCCTTAAAAAGCTTCAACTTTAAAAGGCTTCAACCTTAGGAGGCTTCAACCTCAGGTGGCTTCAACCTTAGGAGGCTTCAACCTCAGGTGGCTTCAACCTTAGGAGGCTTCAACCTTAGGAGGCTTCAACCTTAGGAGGCTTCAACCTTAGGAGGCTTCAACCTTAGGAGGCTTCAACCTTAGGAGGCTTCAACCTTAGGAGGCTTCAACCTTAGGAGGCTTGAACCTTAGGAGGCTTCAACCTTAGGAGGCTTCAACCTTAGGAGGCTTTAACCTTAAAAGGCTTCAACTTTAGGAGTCTTCAACCTTAGGAGGCTTCAACTTTAGGAGGCTTCAACTTTAGGAGGCTTCAACTTTAGTAGGCTTCAATCTTAGGAGGCTTCAACCTTAGGAGGCTTTTACCTTAGGAGGCTTAAAACTTAGGAGGCTTCAACTTTAGGAGGCTTAAAACTTATGAGGCTTCAACCGTAGGAGACTTTAACCTTAAGAGGCTTAAACCCTTAGAATGGTTTAACCTTAAAAGCCTTCAACTTTAGGAGGCTTCAACTTTAGGAGGCTTCAACTTTAGGAGGCTTCAACTTTAGGAGGCTTGAACATAAGGAGGCATAAAACCTTAGGAGGCTTTAACCTTAAAAGGCTTCAACTTTAGGAGGCTTCAACCTTAGGAGGCTTCGACCTTAGGAGGCTTAAACCTTAGGAGGCTTCAACTTTAGGAGGCTTTAACCTTAGGAGACTTCAACTTTACCAGGCTTCAACTTTAGGAGGCTTCAACTTTAGGAGGCTTCAACCTTAGGAGGCTTCAACCTTAGGAGGCTTAAACCTTAGGAGGCTTTAACCTTAAAAGGCTTCAACTTTAGGAGGCTTCAATGTTAGGAGGCTTCAACCTTAGGAGGCTTCAATTTTAGGAGGCTTAAACCTTAGGAGGCTTAAACCTTAGGAGGCTTAAACCTTAGGAGGCTTCAACTTTAGAAGGCTTCAACCTTAGAAGGCTTAAACTTTAGGAGGCTTCAACTTTAGGAGGCTTCAACTTTAGGAGGCTTCAACCTTAGGAGGCTTCAACTTTAGGAGGCTTCAACTTTAGGAGGCTTTAGCCTTAAAAAGCTTCAACTTTAAAAGGCTTCAACCTTAGGAGGCTTCAACCTCAGGTGGCTTCAACCTTGGGAGGCTTCAACCTTAGGAGGCTTCAACCTTAGGAGGCTTCAACCTTAGGAGGCTTCAACCTTAGGAAGCTTCAACCTTAAGAGGCTTTAACCTTAAAACGCTTCAACTTTAGGAGGCTTCCACCTTAGGAGGCTTAAACCTTAGGAGGCTTCAACTTTAGGAGGCTTCAACTTTAAGAGGCTTCAACTTTAGGAGGCTTCAACTTTAGGAGGCTTGAACCTTAGGAGGCTTCAACCTTAGGAGGCTTCAACCTTAGGAGGCTTTAACCTTAAAAGGCTTCAACTTTAGGAGTCTTCAACCTTAGGAGGCTTCAACTTTAGGAGGCTTCAACTTTAGGAGGCTCCAACTTTAGTAGGCTTCAATCTTAGGAGGCTTCAACCTTAGGAGGCTTTTACCTTAGGAGGCTTAAAACTTAGGAGGCTTCAACTTTAGGAGGCTTAAACCTTAGGAGGCTTCCACCGTAGGAGGCTTTAACATTAGGAGGCTTAAACCCTTAGAATGGTTTAACCTTAAAAGGCTTCAACTTTACGAGGCTTCAACCTTAGGAGGCTTCAACTTTAGGAGGCTTCAACTTTAGGAGGCTTCAACTTTAGGAGGCTTCAACTTTAGGAGGCTTCAACTTTAGGAGGCTTGAACATTAGGAGGCTTCAACCTTAGGAGGCTTAAACCTTAGGAGGCTTTAACCTTAAAATCTTCAATTTTAGGAGGCTTCAACCTTAGGAGGCTTCAACCTTAGGAGGCTTAAACCTAAGGAGGCTTAAACCTTAAAAGGCTTCTACTTTAGGAGGCTTCAACTTTAAGAGGCTTCAATTTAAGAAGGCTTCAAATTTAGGAGGCGTGAACCTTAGGAGGCTTCAAACTTATGAGGCTTTAACCTTAAAAGGCTTCAACTTTAGTAGGCTTAAAACTTAGGAGGCCGCAACTTTAGGAAGCTTCAAATATAGGAGGCTTCATTTTTAGGAGGCTTCAACCTTTGGAGGCTTAAACCGTAGGAGGCTTTAACCTAAGAGACTTAAACCGTAGGAGGCTTTAACCTTAAAAGGCTTCAACTTTAATAGGCTTCAACGTTAGGAGGCTTCAATCTTGGGAGGCTTAAACCTTAGGAGGCTTTAACCTTAGGAGGCTTCAACCTTAGGAGGCTTCAACCTTAGGAGGCTTAAACCTTAGGAGGCTTTAACCTTAAAAGGCTTCAACTTTAGGAGGCTTCAACCTTAGGAGGCTTCAACCTTTGGAGGCTTCAACCTTTAAAGGCTTCAACCTTAGGAGGCTTCAACCTTAGGAGGCTTCAATCTTAGGAGGCTTTAACCTTAGGAGGCTTCAACTTTAGTAGTTTTCAACCTTAGGAGGCTTAAACCTTAAAAGGCTTCAATTTAGGAGGCTTAAACCTTAGGAGGCTTCAATCGTAGTAGGCTTTAACCTTAGGAGGCTTAAACCCTTAGGAGGCTTTAACCTTAAAAGGCTTAACCTTCAAGAGGCTTCAACCTTAGGAGGCTTCAAATTTAGGAGGCTTCAACTTAAGGAGGCTTCAACTTTAGGAGGCTTGAACTTTAGGAGGCTTCAACATTAGGAGGCTTCAACCTTAGGAGGCTTAAACCTTAGGAGGCTTAAACCTTAGGAGGCTTTAACCTTAAAAGGCTTCATCTTTAGGAGTATTCAACCTTAGGAGGCTTAAACCTTAGGAGGCTTTAACCTTAAAAGTCTTCAACTTTAGGAGGCTTCAACCTTAGGAGGCTTCAACTTTAGGAGGCTTCAACTCTAGGAAGCTTCAACTTTAGGAGGCTTTAACCTTAGGAGGCTTCAGCCTTAGGAGGCTTCAAACTTAGGAGGCTTCAACCTTAGGAGGCTTCAACCTTAGGAGGTTTCAACCTTAGGAGGTTTCAACCTTAGGAGGCTTCAACCTTAGGAGGCTTCAAGCTTAAACCAATGGCAAACATGACACCGTCAACCAAATTCTGTTTTTGGACGATTGTGGCCTCAATGCTGACTCTGAAGCCGCATGCATCAAAGTGTTGATGTGTTCTTTGAGCCCTGCAAAAACTTTTACCGTACAATCAATACCCATAAGACTTAAGTGATGTATCAGCCAGCTCCGTGTAGACTCTACGCTGAACCCAGCATCATCATCAGCGGACAGCGTCTAAATGCGTTAGATATATTTACTTACTTGGGCAGCACTCTCTCCAGAACTGTCGTCATGGAGGGCGAAATCAATGACAGACTCGAAAAAGTTAGTGCAATATTTGATGAACTCCGAAGAACTGTATAGGATAGTAGAGGTACCAGACAAGAAACGAAGATCAAAGTTTATAAGGCAGTAGTCCTCTGGACGTTGCTAGACGGATTTGAAACATGGACAGTCTAAGATAAGATAAGATTCTTTTATTGATCCAAATAAATGGAAATGCTCGTTGATTGCATTATATATTTTCAGCACAAAAATATAACAATTTTAACACCAGACATTTATAATAATTTTATTTCAAACAGCCATTCAGTAAGTTCCTTTTAGCAAAATCAGGGACTTATTACACCAAGAAACTAAACCACTTTCACACAACCTTCCTCTGAAATCTTCTCGGCATCAGGTGGAAAGACAAAATGATCGACGGAACCTCCATCACAACTTCACTACCTTGATGCAGTCTCAACTCTGTACAACAGGACCCGTGACCCGTATAGAAGAGAGCCGGCTCATTAAACAGCTATTCTTTGGTGAACTCACGCTAGGCAAACGCTCCCAAGGAGGTCAAAGAAAGCCTTAAAAGGACATACTGAAAGCAGCAGTAAAGGACTTCAGCATCCACCAAATTGAATGGGTGCAGACAGCTCAGGACAGAGCCAGGTGTAGATCAGCTCTCAAGAAGGGGACTCAATCTTATGAAGCCAGAAGTAGAGCCACGGTGGAAACACGCTGCTAGTACGAAAAAGCAACATCATGTCACCAGCTACATTAACTATCCCCTGCCCGCGGTCACAGAGACTAACCCACCTCTCCTCGCCCACACCACCCCGATGACTTGATGTTCCTATTCGATCTTGACTGACGAAAACCAACATTGCATATCTTTTATGGTGTTTTACATCATATTTCATAAATAACTTTTATTGTATTTAATATCCGATTAAAATTATAGCTAAATAATACATTATATTTCGTTACACTAAGTTAATTTAAGGGTTCATTTCGTTTATTATTATTATTTTTTTGTGTGTGTTTCATTTGACACATTAAAACAAGGTGGTGTAAGCGGTATTTTAGATATTTGAGAAAGTTTCACTGAACAGAAGGGAGCTTGTGACACTATAGGTTTTCAAGTATTTGTTTCTTTGAGCTTAAATTGTCAATCAAAGTATAAATTACGCAGTGTGTCTGCAATCACTTTCTTTCACTACATGTTTTATTTGATATCATGAAAGATTTTGTCAGAAAAAAGTATTATGGTTTCTGCTAAGCAAAACAAATTAATACTTCTTTAAAACAAAGATTTGTTCAATTTGTCCGTATAATTGCCACTAAAATTTATTTATTATCTTTTGATTTTTATTTATATTAAACTTAAATTTTACAATTTAAAAAAAATATATATATTTCATTAAATATGTTTAATCAGGGATTTGAAGTTTCATTGTAATGTCTACAAGTGGACTATCATGACTTATATAGAGCTGTGGTCCACTTGACCTCGATCCCTGCACCTAGGGATATAATACACATGAATATTCAGAATTTTGCAATTGGCATACTTGCAAAATGTTTACGAATATTTTATATAGTATTTATTTAAGGAATATTTCTCGAATTCGATCCGAACTTGAATAGAGAAAACGCTTAAATAATATCACATGATTCTCTAATTCCCTTTCTTACATCTCTCTCCGTGCCCTTCAGTTCCCATCTCTTCGTCCTTCACAAAAAAGGAAAATTTGCCAAATCTCCCACATCAATTTTATTGATTTATTGATTGCTTAATAGTAATGGGGTAACTAGGGTTAGTGTAACCTTTTTCGGTAAACTAATAGTTAACCCCACCCCTCCCCCAAACACACTTCTCCACCTTGTTGAAATAAGTACCAGTATAACAATGACAGGGAAACTGGTACCGCTATGTCAAGTGATAAATGTATTGAATGACTGTAACAATGTTAAGTTATAGTTATATTAACATTGCTTTTACCGTACTTAAAATATGCTTATCCCGTTCTTCAAAGCTGCAATTATGTCAATGACTGTAACAAAATCAATATGCTTGAGCGCTTCACTTTCAATTGATAACAGAGCCAGATCAGAAAGCAATGACTGTCCCATGGTGTATCGTAAATAGTTCTTAATAAGTCTCTTTAAAAAAAAAAAAAAAAAAAAAAAAAAAAACACTGCTCTTATGAAGCCACAGACACTGAGATCATAAAAAACGTTTAAAGGCTTTACGAGAGTATTAGAAGAGATCCTAAAAAGTCTCAATCAGCATTGAATTGTAAAGCATCAAATGCTGGCCAATTGACTTCCTCAAGTAGATAACCGTGCAAGCATAGAGATCATGTACAAGAAATTGTGCTGAATATGAACCCAGCTAAAATTGTAAGAGGCGATTCTAGTGACTAATTTGGGAAAATATTAATGTTTAAGTATTTCTTGGTCTCAATATATTTGCTTTCAATATCATCCTTCTGTTTGCTACTTGAAGGTGCCTTTGTCAGTGAAGAGTATTTTATGATCTAGTAGTAATTTTATTTTTACCTGAACTTTGCATGAAGGTGGGCGTTATTGAACAACCTACCATCAGAAATTGTAAGGATGTACACCCCGTCTATATCGTCTATATCGTCCATGAAAGAAAATTAAAGAATAATCAATAAGAAAATGTAGACGACTGTTGGGATTCTAGTATAAAACCGGGTTTTAATCAGCTGTTTACTAGGAATGCCTTAGAGACCGTGTCATTTGAGGTTACTGTGTTGTGCATGTTTCAATGAAATTACTGTATTATTAGACCCTATTGACATATTTATTTTAGTCCCATTTTTGTCAATATTAATTTAAAATGTGACCTTTGATGAACACGGATACAATTAGTGCACTTTATAAGACTTTTCAAGGTTTGAACCCGCACATTTTGTCAAACCCTTGAACTACATGACTATTCTAAGGACTCACCTTATTTTATACACATAATTTATTCGCCAATTATTTCAGAACAAAATCAAAAGACAATATTTCGAACTAAACACAATTGCGATATATATTTATATATATATATATATATTGTATATATATATATTTAAAGAATCTCATTAAGCCCAGTAATCAGGAATTATTTTCATTGTGTTCGTGGGTGAAGTTGGAACTAAATATTGTAGAAACTTGTCTCATGGGCCTCACAATTATGTTAACAGTTTTAGAGTCACAGTGTGATTTGTAGTGGGTCAATTAGCCTTCCGAAGATTGTGCTCGCCATTTAGATACATAGTATAATGACTAGTTGGGGAATTAGCCGCCCGAAGATTTTGAGCGCCATTTATAGGGATAGTGTGATTAGTTGTGGGTCAATTAGCCGTCCGAAGATTTTTCCTGCCATTTAGATGAGTAGTGTTATGAGTGATGGGTCAATTAGCCGTCCGAAGATTGTGCCAGCCATTTAGATGTATAGTTTGATGAGTAGTGGGTCAATCAACTGTCCGAAGATTGTGTCATAGAATCACGAACAAAAGCGAGATTAAAATAAAAATGTTAAATTATAAAAGTACCTTTAAGTATATTGCCATATTACAGACACATACTAGGTAATTAAAAAATTATTTACAACATGATTCACTGTGCATTGTGATCATAATTATATAAATTCATATAAAAACAATAGATTAATGATTTTTTTATAGCTGAAATAATATGTCATTATGTATTTTAATTAGAGGAAATATGAAATGCAACGCACTGTCTAATCATTGACACTTTATCCCTAGATGTAGGGATTACATTTACGTGAGCAACAGCTTTATTTAAGGCACGATAATCCACTATAATTATGAATATTATTAGTTTACTGACAAAGCATTTCATTCATAACGTTGCAGTTTGCTAACAAAAGGTGAAAGGTAAATTATTTTCCGATTTTCGTTCACTTTCTGACCGTACTATTTACTAAATTAAAAACAGATATAAATACATTTTCATCTTAAAAATGTTGATCATGTTCACGGAAATAAATTCATTTGAAATGTCACATTAAAGTTGTGTCACTTTTAAGTTCCTTTTCCTTGCTTTTGAATAGAATTTAGAACATAATTTATGTCATTATTTATATTTGGTCTCACCAGCAAACATATTGTGACCGAAGCTCGCTTCAAATATCTAATCGCGTATTGTATGATAATTGAGTTAAACCTGAAGGGCGTCTGGGTACATTGAAAAAAATTTTTTTTTGCAAATATACACATATATATATATATGTGTGTGTGTATATCTATATATATATAATATCTAAACCGGACCCGATTTGGAAAAACGAGTGATGATGACGGTGTGCACCTTAATTTCTCGGTAGTTTCTATGTTTTGCTGTGGGCATCCATTCTCAGTTGATATGAAGTCGTCAGTGTATAAATAATTATATCAGCCATGTAAGCGTTGTCTAGACAGACAATCGAATGTTAAATGACATAGAGCGAAAAAGGATGGATGGGGTTTTCAAAACGGATGTAGGTTGTTGTCAATAATAGATTCTAGATGCAATCAATAATGGATGTAGGTGATCTAGGGCTGTCAGCAAGGGACTTACTGCGCTATCAATGATACTAGTGGCTGTCATAATGCATTATTTGAGCTTTCAATAACAGATCTATTGACATTACATAACAGATGTAGGGATCTGTCAATAATAGATCTATTTGCATTACATAACAGATGTAGGGATCTGTCAATAATGGATACAGTGCGCTGCTAATAAAACATTTAGTGGCAGTCAATAATCGATGAAGTGGCCTGTCATTAAGTTGATAATGTATTTAGTGTGATGTACGTGACATAAGTAGAGGTTGCAAATATTGATATCCTCGCTAAAATGCGAGAATCAGTGATGAATAAATTAAATATGTGAGCCTATTTTATTTCATTTCTTTGTTTAAACATGATGAACTGTGATGTTCTTATTTGATATGTTTATGGACCACCGATGTTTCAATTTAGAAGGAAAAAAGAAGTGGAATAAATCTAATCAATGCATTCATGTGAATGACGCGATTAAGTATGTTAATAAGAATTTAATTCAAGAAAAGCCGTCACCCTTGTGTCATAGAAATTGCAGCAAGTCATATTTCTCTCATCAACAATAGAAAACTCAGTGTGACTAATGTTTGTTTGGTTGTTTGAAAATATGCTAATCAATCAAAAGAACAACAAACAATAGATCACAATCAAATTTAATATAATCATTCTTTCTAGCCTATAGATTATTTCCAGACCTATAGATTCTTCCTGCATAGTTTAAACATGATCATATTATCACTAAAACTGGCTTTCAACCATCGTTAGGTAACGAGGGTACAGAGTCAAATAAAAAGACAGGTACATTTTAAGTGACCTCCAGGAACTTTCAAGTAAAGTTAATTTTAGAGACCACATTTTGAGTAAGCCTATATAATAATGGTGCACTTTGAAACTACTTGGAAGAAAGGTGCATTACGTTCAATGGTGTGTATCAAGGGTTATATCACTTCATCATCCACAAGAACATGCACGATGTGGTTTGAATGTCAGTTTTAAATTTCGCATCAAATGATGAGAGTCTGTATTGTTTGTTTTTTTTGTATTCCACTTTTTAGTAAAAATATACAATTAATGGACATATCTAGACCATATTTTTTTTAAAATACACAGGTTATTATATATTTATAAACTAGATAATCTTTATCTCTTACATTTTCAATCCCTTTTAATTGAAAACTTTTAATTTTAATTTTTTTTTTTAATTTACTATTTACCTAAATAATTTTATTGAGTCTAAATCTTGGGACAATTTAAAAAAAAAAAAATATATAAAGAATTCCTACCTGAGACCACCCCTAATTGGGCCCGCCCCTAACTGGGCCCGCCCCATAAATAATCCCTACCCACCCAGGCCCGACCAGACATTGCTTTAATGCAAACGTCTAGAGTTTGGCACTTGTTTTGAAAGTTGTATTATTAAAATCATGACATTTCTTAATATCGTCTGTGTCTATAAGTCTATGATTTTCCTAAAATGTTTTTGAATGTTAATTAAAGTTGTTTTTGAAAATTCTTAAAAAAATTCTTAAAAGTCTCCAATGATGGTATAAGATTCTACACAGTATTTTGTTTTAAAATTCTAAATCTCTACCAGAAGCTTTACACTCTACTTCAAGCATCTATGTAAATTGTTTCATCTTGTAAGAACGTGGTAATTATAGGTTTTGTTGGCATAACGTGATAAACACATTTTTGGTTGCCATAACGTGGCCAACATAGGTTATGTTTTGAGTTGACTTTTAGTGTGGATACCACTTGTATACGTGTATAACTTTCTCGTCTCTAGGGCTAGCCCTTGTTTGATTCTAATATTTACTTGTGTCTAGAGATAACTCTCATATGAATGTATGATCTGCTTGTGTCTAGGGATACATCTCGTATGATTGTATGACCTGCTTTTGTCTAGGGATACATCTCGTATGATTGTATGACCTGCTTGTGTCTAGGGATAACTCTCGTATGAATGTATGACCTGCTCGTGTCTAGGGATACATCTCGTATGATTGTATGACCTGCTTGTGTCTAGGGATACATCTCGTATGATTGTATGACCTGCTTGTGTCTAGGGATACATGCTTGTGTCTAGGGATACATCTCGTATGATAGTATCACCTGCTCGGAAAATGATCCTTAATTCAGTTGTAAACTTGGGGTGTTTTCTTACACTCAGGCAAATACGGCAAAAGGCAACCAGGCGATATTAATTGTAAAAATAACCTTATTAGTCTTCACCACACAAATATCCAAATAAAGAGAACATTGTTCATCTTAATAATTAAAATAATAATAAACTTAATTTCAAAAAGCACGGTACATAGTCTAGTATATTAAAAGACAAATGAAACAATCTATAATAGAACTCATTGAAATACAAAATGCAACATTACACAAACTATATACGAGAATACCCATTCTATGTCTTTCATATCTTGCAACCATAAACAACACAGACCAATACACATCTACAAGATAATGTCGAGTTAGACAACATCACCCCAGCAGGTGTGTTATGAGATTGATATGTTTTTAAATCAGTTTTGAAAGACTCAAGTGACTGGCTGCTTCTTAGAGCGACAGGCAGGGTGTTCCAATTTGTTGGGACAGCAAATGCGAAAGTACGCCCCTCGTAGATTCTCAAGGCAATCAAGTTGTATTGAGAGTTTGCCCCTATGAGATGAGCGGAATTGTCAACCTAATACATACGTTGTCAGCAGCACTTTAAGATAGAACGGTGCCAGGTCATACAAGCAGCGGTAAGACATCATTGCTATTTTATACGGTATGCGATCACGGACCGGCAGCCAATGCACCTCTCTCAGAAGTGTTTTAGCATGATCAAATTTGCATTTTCAAAGAACAATGTGAGCCGCATTATTCTGTGCTATTTGAATTTTATCTAGGAGCGTATCTGGAAGACCTACCACAGAACATTGCAGTAGTCCATGCGTGATAGCACGAATGCAGACATAAGCCACTTTGATGCATCTAAAGTTAAGAAAGGTCTTATATAACTTATTCTGCGCAGCTCTAGAAAATTCGCATTAAAAAGCACGTTAACGTGATTTTCCATAGTTAGTGTTCTGTCTAAGTAGACACTAAGGCTTCGCACTTTTTTAGCAAACTCTGTATACCAGAGAGGGTAAGGGTTTGTGTGTTATTCATATATTTTAGCTTGTTTAGTATTAGCAATGGGGATCAACTCAATCTTTTCATCGTTCAATTTAAGCTTGTTTAAAGGCCATCTTGTTCTTAACTGACTCCACTGTCTTCTCTGTCATACTTAAAATCTGAGTTAGGGAACTGAGAGGGGATCACAGGTTTCTGGAGTTGGGTATCATCCGCAAACATGTGATATAGCATATCAAACTGCTTGATCATGGCACCAAGTGGCTGTACGTCCATATTGAAAAGCACCGTGATCAGGACCTAGACCTGAGGTACTACGAATTTGATGATAGTTTGCTTTGTGGTCAAGCCGTTTGCGATAATTGGACCCGATTTGTTAGATACGCGCAGAACCATTTCAGGACAGTATCGGTGAAACCAAACGTATTTTCCAGACGTTTGAGAAGTATGTGTGGTCAAGCGTATCGAACACAGCCGATAGATTAAGTAACGACAAACAAAAGCGATATCTTTCCTTCACCACGAGAGGACGACGCGCAACCTGTCTCGGTAGAGTGATGCACTGACTGGAAAGGCTCGCGGGAAACGACTTTATCCAAACTCTTGAATATACATGTTAGATTAGAGAAGGCGCGATAATTTCCCTACACATTGCGGTCGAGATTCACAGTCTTTGGAGCTACAACCGCCTCTTTAAAAGAGGATGGAACAATACCAGATTTTAGAGACTGATTTATGATATTAGTTATGATATGGACTATATTCATTTAAACATTCGTACAACAGCCTTGCCGGCAAAGGTCAAGCAAAAATAACTTTTTCGTGGAGTCAGCCATGATTTTCTTCACATCGGATTTAGTGACCTCTGAAAATTCGCTCATAGGAGTGCCGTTAAACGGGAGCATCGGTGAAAAGGTCAAGTCTCGCCCTGGTCTACGAAACTTTCTTTATAAAGAACTCATTGAGAGCGTTCTGCAGCTCGCCCAGTCGGCCCAAAGATGTCTGGCTAGTGTTGAGTTTTCGAAAATTAATCTATCAAACAAAATTCAAAATTGAATTTTAAAATAAAACATATTAAAATTTAATATATCTAAAAAAGTGTGTTCAATAATAAACATCGAATAGCTTCATGATTGTTCTTAGATAGGATGCATTGTTTAGATACATTAATCTCAAATCGGGCAAAAAAAGTCACATTTTAAGTGGGTCCTTTAAATATCAAAGAAGAGAAAGAAGAAGAGTTTTGTTTAAATAGTAAATCGTAGATGTAAAGGAGAAAGAGGGGTTTGGGGGGGGGGGGGGGGGCATTATCGGCTTGAAATAAAAACAACTGTGTTATACTCATAAGAAAAATAGTTATTTCAAATGAAAATTATCACGAACAATAATAATTGATTTAAGAATTGGTTATTCTTACGCGGCGTAAGAAATAATTTATGTATCATAAACACTATTTTGCATGTTTGCTTTACTGCTTGGCATTGGTAACCTTATTATTTAGTTTATATATTGCATCCCTATTGGAAGGGATCGAATGTGAAAGACAACTTGCTTAAAAGTTGGGGGTCAAGTTTATGCAACACTGTTTGGTTAAGCTTTTGAATTAAATTAAAATAAATTAATTTAATAAACGTTATCTCATTGTTTCCTTAAAACTACATAAAAAAGGGAAAAAAGAATACAAATCGGTTTGAAAACAGTTTTTGAAAAACTTTTATTGTAATTATTTAATTTTAAAGACTGTTTTACAAATTTAAAATATGTCTAAAATAATCTAAGATATATATATCATTCTATGTATAAATATATTTAAAAATCTATAATTATCTCCCTTAAAAAAAAATTGCATATTCTTTTCTATTTTTTTTTTAATATATGAGAAAAAAAAAATATTTCAATAAAATTAAATTATGCAACAGTAATGCACTGCAGTTGTGAGAACTCAGATGTATTCTATCTAGTAAATTTTTTTTGGAAAAGCATGTTTTAAAAAAAAAATCAATATTTATATGGCCTAGTTCAAATAGTGCTGTCAACTTACATAGTGAGTTTGGAGACATGGAGTTCAATTGCTTTACCTTGGTCTAGTTTAAATAGTACTGTCAACCTACATAGTGAGTTTGAAGACATTGAGTTCGATTGTTTTACTTTGGTCTAGTTCAAATATTTCTGTCAACTTACATTAATGCTGTAAACTTACACAGCGAGTTTTGAGTTATTTAAATTGATTCTTTCAGTTTAATACTTTTTAATAGTTAATATTAAATTTAAATGAACTTGTAAATTATATTGTTTTAATTCTGTTGGTAACTTTTTAAAAATATTGTCAAGTATGTTGATTGTGTATTTTCATTGAACACATGTTTGTTGCTTGAGACTTCAAGACTGACAAGGTGTGATTTATATCAGGTTATTTCTATTTGTTGTACTAGTTTTAGGAAACATTCTTCTGGATTTGCTTAAAAATTGTGTCAAAGTTTATGGAAATGTCAATGTGTAATTTATTTGAAGAACGTTATAGCAGTTTTAAATTTCAAAAAAATATTTCATCAAATGAATATTGGGAAATGTTACATTATTTTTAACCGATTTGAAGGAAGTTTTTTGTAAACACTTGATGTTTACTTTACCAAATTATGCCATTAATATTCGATTGATGAAAATGATCAGTTTTTAAAACTAATAAAACTGCTCAGACCTATATACAAACTTTATTTTTTTTATAATTCAATACATTAATTTTTACAAGTAAAATGCTAGTTTATTAATTTGTTTTCAGCGTGTAAAATGATGTTATGTCTTTGTATAGGAAACATTTGTACAAGGATTTTTAAAATATTTAATTTTTTATTGATTAATTATTTAAACACAAAAAATGTATATAAAAAAATTAACTTAAAAATTGTAACATAGTAAAACAATATATGTGTTTCACAAAAGTAAGTTGATCTGAGCCGCTTGCCATTTTAAGGCCCTTTGCCACTTCTTCCCCCCCCCTCCCGAAACATGCATTCAAAGTTTATAATTTTAAATATCTTAGGGCCTCTGCAAATGTACTGGTTGCAGGGCCGCCTGTTCAGCTCTGAGATTCAGTGAAACTATTTTAGTTTTATCTTGCATCTTTGCTGTTACCCTACTATTATGAGCACAATCTAAATTTAGATATGACCTAAAATGTCTTCTTGTATTTTCAATGATCACAAATTCTCTGTAGACTATACAGAGTTCAGGGCTTTACTAGCCACTGAAATGAGTATTCTCAAGGACGCCAAAACTTGAAATAGATTTAGTTCATGTTGGGCTTGAGGAAGTAAATGATGTTCTTAAATATGTCTAATTTTTGCCCATTTCACTGGAAATTCTGAAGGTTCCTCTCGTAAATGTCTGAAAGAAAAACCAAATTCAACAAGCGTCAAATTGCATCATTGCATTTTGAATTTACCTGACAGTCTTAGACACCCTCAATTTCTACTTGTAACGGACTATGTTTTCACATGAAAACAGAGAGGTAGCATGAGTGAACAGTGAATTGTGCTGACCATGTTTTTTTTCCACGGGGAGAGACAATCAATGGATTGTATTTTGAGATGCAAATGTGAACTCCACGTTTTTGGAGAGTAAAATTATGTTTTTGTTAGAGCGGTTGTTTTCCACGCTTTGCTGGTAATAAAGTATGAGTTGACTGAGATAAGGAGAGCTGAGCGCAGGAGAGTCGAGAGATAGTCAGAGTTGAGTTAGAGTTGAGATGTAGTACAGTTGAGCTGAGTTATAGCAGTGTGAGGACGTGTCTTTCGGAGTGATGGAATATTATATGGATATATGTGAAATGATTACATTCATGCAAGGATTATTATTAATATTATCTGTGTAAACTGTGATTCAATAAAGTACTGTAAGTTTGACCAGGATTCAGTATTGTTATTTGCGTGACTGGATAACAAGAGGAAGAACGATGAAGTCTTAGCCGGCATCCTGAATTACTGAATTACTAACTTAAACAAGTAACCATGCTACTGACATAACCCACAGCCTAAGAAATAAGTTACAATGATAATGATGTCAGGACATGTGTGTGTTACACTACTCATCACTCCCTATAAATGATTCATGTGAAAAAATGCATTTGAATAAATGCTTGGGGGTGCATTTTTAAGTATACCTGAATTCAGCATTTCTATTTGATATCGGAAATTTATTTTTTTAATCATCAGAAGGAGGCATTCTTAGGGATCTCAATCCATAAAATATAAAATAAATTAACTCATAAAATTGTTCTTGTTTCTTTTCAGTGTTATCCCAGGGAAGAGGTGTGTATTTGTAACATCTCCTACCATTACTTGTTTTTGTCTAAAATCAGAGTCAATCATTGCTTTTTGTAGCATCTCTTGGTCAACCATTCCTTTATTGTAACACTTTATTGTAAAAGTGGTGAGACCTTTGGGGACCCCCTGCCACTTCTTGTTTGTTCACAAGCATAAAATATAAGTTATATTTCATCGCTTTCTTTGTCTCCCCTGACCACCTCAGGGCCGATGCTAGGAGGATGTGGGGCATTGGGCAAATTGAATCAAGAAATCGGACCATGTCACCCAGTTCTGCGAGATCTCATCAGCTCCATAGAATGATTAGATGTAAGAACACCAGAGCGCAGTGAATGATAGCGGTATCTCTGACATCCTGCAGGAACGTCAATTGCTACCACATTCGTAGCAACAGATGGTGGGGCCTTGCAGAATTGCAGCCCCTTCTTTGTAGAATTCAGCTGGGAGGGAGTCTACACTTGGAGCATTGCAATGGTTTGAGAAAATACGTATTTCTTCTGATGTCTTTAACGAGGAAAGGGTACCTGTTTCACTGACTGTATTCTCTTTCAAAGTTCACTACCAAAAGCATTGTTTCAATCTAAAGTCCATCGATATGATGAAATAAACTATTTTATACATTTATATATATATATATATATATATATATATATATATAAATGTGTGTGCTTGTGTATATTTGTATATAAATAAAAACAGATTTAATTAATCATTCTTTTATGTATTTCTTTATATGTGAAGAAGGCTGTTTGTGAAAGGGCTTTAAAATTGATTAAATTATTCACGCATGCAAAAGTATTAGAACATTAATGATGGCATTTAGTAAATTAATATGATCATGCACTATCGATTCTTATTTATGAAATAAGTTAAGAATATTATCTAAAAAAAAAAATCATTAAAAAAAAAAAATGTGTTTTATGATTGATCAGATGAAAAAGGACACAATTTATTTTCTGACTGACATTTTAATACAATATCATGTGAGAGATATCAAAATTTAATAAAAACTAAATTAATAAAAATAGTATTAGAGTGTCTTTTCATGGGCCTGTCAGTGGATCTGTTTATGCTTAGTCAATGGTTGTAGTAAAAGTATTAGAACATTAATGATGGCATTTAGTAAATTAATATGATCATGCACTATCGATTCTTATTTATGAAATAAGTTAAGAATATTATCTAAAAAAAAAAATCATTAAAAAAAAAAATGTGTTTTATGATTGATCAGATGAAAAAGGACACAATTTATTTTCTGACTGACATTTTAATACAATATCATGTGAGAGATATCTAAATTTAATAAAAAATAAATTAATAAAAATAGTATTTGAGTGTCTTTTCATGGGCCTGTCAGTGGATCTTCTTATGGTTAGTCAATGGTTGTAGATAAGGTTAATACAATAGGTGTTGTAATAGATCTTAAAATAAGTATTAATATAAATCAGAATTAGCGTAGTATTAAAACGTTGCGAGTGTAATTAAAGAAGAGAGTGTATTAAACATGAGGAAAAAGTCCCTTCTTGAAAGTCTCTTACATGTTAGTGGAAACATCTGCGATGCTTAAAAACAAAAGCTGAATTCATAAAACGTGACACTGGAACAATAAAAACTATAAATATAACGTGACACTTGAATAATTGACTGTTTTAATATAACGTGACTCTGTAACAAAACACTGTATTAATATAACGTATTACTTGAGCAATCCATGACATTTATATAACGTTAGATTTTAAATCTCACTGAATTAATATAACATGAATCTTGATCATCACACTGTATTGATGTCCCGTGACACTTGAATGTCACAATGTATTAATGTAATAACGTTTCATGACACTTTTAACAACACACTGTACTAATATATCGTGGAACTTGAGCAATCCACCATATTTATAAAATGCGACATTTAAAAACACAATGAATTGATATAATAAGATACTTGAACATCACACTGTATTAATTTAACTATAAAAATATAATTTAGGTTTGAGCTCATATATCATTCCTCCGATTGTGATAAGACGTTGGCGAGTTGTTGTATCACGCCAGCAAACGTTTCTATTTGAGTACAAACTTATTTTAGAATATTCCTTTTTCGGCCGGGGCCCTATATTCCTTTTTTCTTCTTCTAATTTGAACTATAAAGTATAATTTCAACCAGACTATTGCATGGATCGATTGAAATGAATCAAATCTATCGCTCATATTCTGGTGAGGGTCTGAGATTACTCTCTTATGACCCCGGCTAGTAAATTGGCTATCAACTTCATCTGTTGAGCTGAGCCATACAACATGTTCCTCACAAAGGATCCTCCAACCGCCCTGGCTTCCCCCGGGAGATCTAGTGTGGGACATTCAGTCAACAGATGTTCTAGGGTCTCTGGGGCCAGGCTGCAATGCCGGCAGGTAGGATCTCTGTTGTTGTCCAACCTCCAGAAATATGTGCGCAAGGGGCAGTGCTCGGTGCGCATCTGCGTCACTAGACATAAAAATATAGTCACCAGTAGTTATTCAACCTGAACTAAAATATTTCCAACTCAACTAATGTCTAACGAATATAATCTGAACTTAGATGAACTCAAACTCAAGCTGAAACTAAAGTAAACATTTATAAACTAAATAATTTTACACTAATTTAAAGTAAGCTGGCGATATAGAACATGATTATCGAACATTATCTAACTATGTAGCAACAGGGAATATGTCTATTTGAGAACTATATAAGTAGGTACTTATACAGGACCTTTTGTATCAATCACTATATACGTTTGTAGCCATAAGGGACATGTCTATTTAAAAACTATAGCAGTAGGTAGTCATGTCTCATTGTAAACAAAATTTGTTTGTTGGATATGGGATAAGTCTTGTGTAGAGAATATTAAATTTGACATCTATTTTAACATCAACAATTATAATTGTTCTCTTTTTAGGATCTTTATGGCTACCCACTGATATAGCTTTAGGCTCAACATGTCGCGTATGGTTCCCTTTAATGTCAATGATTTCATGAAATATATATCACGATAACCACAGTTAATGAGGTTTTTTTTTTTTTTTTTTTTTTTTTAATTTTAAAGTATTTTGGTACACTTTCATAAAATTGTAGTTGAAATAAAATATGAGATGTAAAATCGGGTGTGTCGTTGTATTTATGAATGCATACAGTTATCACACTGTAAACAGTAAACTACATTTGTATTAAACATTTATGACATAAATTATGAGTTAAAGAAAGTACAAGAAGTAGATATAAAAGTAAGACAGTTCGATATCTCTCTCTATCTCTCTATCTCTATTTCTCATTCCATCTTTCTCCATTTTATCTCTCTCTCATCTTTTCTCCAACTATCTCTATTTATCTCAAATTTAATTTTTCTCCCTATATTAATAAATCTGTCTCGATCTCTCTGTCTGTCATTATTTCCATTGTGTCTATCTCTCTATTCATCCCTTTCTATCAATTTGTCTCTCAGTTTCACTCTAACTATATCAATATATCTATATCTTTCTCAGTCAGCCTTGCTCTTTATCTATCTATCTCTCTATCAAGCGTTCTCTATATCTCTCAGTCTCTCTATCTCTATCCATCTCTGTCTATATCTCTAGCTCTGATTGTATACATGTATGTCTCACTACATCATTCAATCTCTTTCGTATCTATCAATCTCCCTCTCTCTCTCTCTCCCATTTACATTCTATCCTATGTGTCTATCGATCACTATTATTCTCTCTATATCTCTTTCTATATCTCTATCTGTATTTCCCATTCCATCTTTCTCCATGTTATCTCTCTCTTTTTCTCTCTCCAACTCTCACTATTTATATCTAGATTATTTTTGTTCTCTCTCTATATATATACATCTGTCTCCATCTCTCTGTCTGTCATTATTTCCATTTTGTCTCTCTCTCTATTCATCCTCTTCTATCATTTTCTCTCTCAGTCTTTCTCTATCTCTATCAATATATCAAGCGACACCATTCCAATCTTAAAAGTTGCTGATGATACCACCATCGTTTGTTTAATATCTGAAGGAGAAGGCATATACCGCAACTTAGTTACGAGCTTTATCAATTGGTGAGATGAAAATTTTCTCCAGTTGAATGTCACAAAAACAAAAGAAATGGTTGTTGATTTCAGGAGGGGGGATCACCAGATTACAGATCTCAACATAAAAATCAAAATGTGGAGAAAGTGTAGGCATACAAATACTTAAGTGTCACCATTAATAATAAGCTAACATGGCATGAGCACGGCCAAATGCTGTATACGAAATTCAACCGAAGAATGTTCTATCTCAAAAAACTGTATAATTTCGGTATAAACAAGCAAGACGTTAACTTATTCTACAGTGCAACTATATTGGAAGCCTCCTTAATTTCAGTATTAGCTGCTGGTGTGGGAATTCAACGTCTGATATTAAACACAGCATAAACCGACTAATCAAGAAAGCTAGGAACATAACACAAACTAAACATCCTTTACTTGAAGAACTATTTGAAGAAAGAAGTTTTTGCAAAACTAAACACATTGTGGATGATAGATCCCACCCTCTTCATCATAGATACTTAGGATCGGGCCGTTCGGGACAAATTCTTTCCATCAGGACGAGGACGGACAGATATACAAATTCTTTTGAAGCCCAATCTGTTCGAATTTACCGGCATGCTTCCTCTGAAGTCACACATCTGAATGAGATGTAATAAGTCCCCGATTTTGCTAAGAGAGCTCACTAAATGGCTGTTTGAAATAGTTTATTATAAATGTCTTGTGTTCAAATTGTTTTATTTTTTAGCTGACAATGTATAATGCAATCAAAAAACTTTTCCATTTATTTGGATCAATAAAAGAATCTTATATTATCTTATATCTTTCTCAGTCAGCTTTGCTCCTTATCTATCTATCTCTCTATCAAGCGTCCTCTATATCTCTCTATCTCTCCATCTGTATCCATCTCTCTCTATCTCTAGCTCTGATTGTATCTATATGTCTCACTACATCACTCTATCTCTTACGTATCTATCAATCTCTCTCTCTCTCTCTCTCTCTCTCTCTCTCTTGCTCTCATTTACATTCTATCCAATTTGTGTCTATCGATCACTATTATTTTCTCTATATTTCTCGCTATCTCTCTCTATCTATCTGTATTTTTATTGCTCTTTCTTTCTATATCTTTATGTCTCTCGCTCTTTCACTCTCATGTATAAATGAATGATCATATTTCATATAAATATGAAGTTAAGAAATGATTAAAGCTTAAATTCATGAGACTATCATATGATTTTGAAATTAATAGAACTAGGGCGATTTAATGCAACAACTGACATATGTTTATAAAATTACTATCATTACTGCTATTTCCAAACGGCATGACAATTGTAAAGTATATTGAGTTCAATCAACGAAATAAATCATCTCCAACTAAAATGTGATTTTCTGATTTAAATCTATTTTATGTCTGTTAAAGACGCCCTGATCATTTTAAATATAGATTGGTGAATTTGTGTAATAGACAGTCAAACTATTTGTAGGCTGGTAAATCATTCGGTGTTAAAAAACGATTCTTTGCCCATAATTAAGGGATTGTCACCTAACTGGTTAAAACGACTTGGAAGGTTAGCTAATCCGGAAAAAAAGTTAGTAAAAGCCAGAGATAGACTTAAATTATGTAATGTTCATATCCTATGTATGTATATAAAAAGGTGCGTATCCTATCAACATACTTTAATATGTAATATCCCATGTACGTACTACAATAGTGCCATTGTCTATGTACTTCCTATAAATGGTTTATACCCAATGTACGTACTATAATAGTTACAAATCCTAATCATCTAAACCTTAATATTTATATCTTTCTTTAAATTTTTTAAATTTAAAATTTACCTCTGTGTAAAACGCTTAAAGTTTATTCTTCTAATAGTGTGTATTTTTTTTAAAACCAGTAAATAAAACATTACAATTTGTATACACTAATTCAAAATTAAAAATGACGTTATCAACCTCTAACAACGGGTTTCTTTAAATACGTATCTTTTATTGTAGACGTTAGCAGAACAAGAACAGTTCTATCTCTTATCTGCTGTCATTAAAGTGCTATCAACCACTGACAGAACATACTTCAAAATTAAATAGAACTGATACATACAACGAATGTACGAGAAATCTGAAGACAATAACTATCAATCATTGAAAATGAATAAGTCAAGATTAAATAGCAAAGGCACATTACAAGAATGTACGAGGTATATGAACACAAGGGATCTATAGCTTATCTGAAGAAAACAACTATCAACCATTGACGATGAATAAATGAAGATTGACTAGAACAGGCACATTGCAAGAATATACGAGAAACATGAAAACAAGTGATCTAACTAGTAGCATATCAGAAGACAACAAAGATACGGTAAATTACAGTTTGGAACATGATGTTTGTAAAAGTTAAAACGCTTCCTGCAGTCGTGTGCCATCAAAACGTTGGCAAAGATCAGAAAATGATTCAGAAGTATTGACAACTTTAAGTAGAAAAATAAAGGTAAACAGTGATATTATTATTATTTTTAAATACGTGGGACATAGAAAGGCACCTGGACATGTGTCCTAAAAGCGAATTATGATTTAGCTATATTTTATTTAAATGTAAGGAATTCAATAAATGTAGAAATCGTGTTCATGTGTCTATCATACATGATTTCCATTAAAATTAATTCATTGTTTACATAAATATTATGCTTCCATTTAACACAGCATCTTTCTACCATATATTACATTACATCTTCATTTAACCTAGAATAATTATTTCCACACTACATTATATCAACTATTTATTTAACCAAACATCTTACATTCCATTTTATATTATATACAACATTCCTTTGATCCAATATATTACAGTCTTAACACATTATATTTTATCATATATTCAATTTTCATCATGCATTTTATGATTTATTTTCTGCTTTATACAGTACCATACAGGTCTCATAATGACATGTAAAAGGTTTATTAAACATTATAGAAATGAAAGATTATTCTAAAAAAACAAAAAAAGTTATAAAATAGCCATACACAGGAACATAACATAGCAGACATGTCTTTATTAGATATATTTATGTATACTAACTTATAGACATTGACAGATATAGATTTACTAAGCCTTTGTCGATAGCCTTAATATACAGGAACATACCACAAGAATAGAGTATAAAGATGTTAATCCTTAGTCTTAAGCCTTAGGATTACAGTATACAGCAAGTACTGATTTTAAGTCCTTCCGTGTCTAATTTCAATGTTAGTTTTAATACATGAAATCAATTTGGACTATATTACTATTATTATTATTGTTATTATTATTAATATTGTCATTATTATTATCATTATTATTACAGTATTAAAATATTTAACGCGGTACCCCAGCCTAGGGCTTTGCTCACCGAGAAGTACATAAAACAGATTAGTAAACATAATCAGTCATGTTATTTTAACATTGCAAACATTTATTTCATTCAAACAGCTGTATAAAAACAACACAAAATGGATCCATCCGAGGCCGGGTGCTTTTCACTTTGTACGTTCATCCCCTGGGTGCAGTGATCAATCAGTTGGACCTGCTGTATCACATGTTCGCGGACGATACCCAAATTTATCAATCCGTAATCTCCTCTCAGTTCCCTCAGCTTCTTAGTATGACAAAGAAGACAGTGGAGTCAGTTAAGCTCTGGATGACCAGAAACAAGCTCAAATTGAATGATGGAAAGACTGAACTGAGATTAAATCCCCATTGCCACCGCTCAGAAGCAAAAAACTGTAAATAACACGTCATCACTTACTCTCTCAGGTGTGCGGATAGAGCACTGACTTTGGAAAATCACATTGACATGCTTTGCAATGCGACTTTTCTAGAGCTGCGCAGGATTAGTCATATCTTAATGTTTGTCGCATCAAAAAGGATGATGTCTGTAATCGTGCTTTCCCGCATGGACCAATGCAATTTTCTCATGATGGGTCTTCCAGCTACGCTTCTGGATAAATTTCAAATAGCACAGATTAATGTGGATGGCACTGTTCAGCTTAAATGCAAATTCAAAAATGCTAACACACTTCGCAAACACCTTCTGGGGTGATGTTGTCTGCCAACATTTTCCAGTTAATACATATTGGTTTGTGTGGCTTATGGTTGAAAGAGATGAAAGACTTTGAGTTGGTATGCTCGTATGTAATTTTTGTAGCTTTGCGTTTATTTTAAATGTATATACGTTATATATTTTTATGTGGTTGACTTTGTACCGCACTTCGAGCTTTTGGGGATGAAGCGTGTTTTTCAAATAAACTTTATAATTATTATTACATATATATGTTCACGCAGCTCAAACCAGAATTATTTACACGCCAAGCCATAGACTGCTTACATAAAATATATTAAATAAAATTTAGTATATTGAATAACTCTACTTTTTTATTAATATTAATAACCTATAGTTATAGACATACAAATAAGGGCTCACTTATTGTAGAAGAGTACTTGGCTTATGTTTTATGAGCTGTATACTGTAAAGTCACATTTAGAACAGGTAATATTGTAAGTTCGACTACTCACTGTAGTGTAAATTGTAAACACCATGGAGTATCCATCTAGGATGTAACGGGTTGCATCCCTTTTCTTTCGTAGTGCAAACGTGATAAATATATTACCTTAAGTAAATAAAAACAAATGCTTACAAAGACAAAACAATAGCATAAGTCTAGCGACTGAACATTTTGTATTTTTACCAGACGGGACACTTGCATAATTTTTGTCTTTAAAGGTAGGTAGGCTTCATGTTGCATGGAGCTCTTGTGTAAAGTCAAACGCCACGAAGTTCGATCCTTTGTTTTTTTCCTCCCAAGTGTTACTTAGTCGGTAGGGATAAGTTTCAAGACTTCTTCATTTAGATGTACGGAGTCTTCGTTGTTGAGGCTTAATATAGCTGGCGTCCTGAGTTGTTCCGGAGTGACAGTTGAGAAGTCGATGTCGCCATAAAGTTGTTTAACCGAGCTAGAATTAACAGGAAAACTATATGAAAGTAATTTAATGTTCCATTTTTTCCGTCTGCTACATCAAGGAGACATTTGGCGAAAACTTGTTGGTGAGGAAGAGCTCTCATTTGTTGTCAGTGTGAGGACATGCATGTTACGACACAAAGGATGTTTGTTAATGCAACTGGTGTCAGTAAATGCTCGGGAGCCACGCATAATGATGGGGAGGATTTTTTTTTATAGTTTTTTTGTGGTAACTATTTACATAGAAAATATGAATTGAAAGAAAATATAATTTTGTTTTAATGCGGGAGACCATGAGTTTAACACATCAAGTGACACCAACCCTAGCTACGTCACTGCACTTCATCAATCAATAAAGGCGAGGGGGAGGATGGCCTTTTGCAATCTTTGGTGAAGGACGGAAGAGATGAGACCTGAAGGACTGAAGAGATGAGACCTGAACGACCGAAGAGATGAGACCTGAAGGACTGAAGAGATGAGACCTGAACGACCGAAGAGATGAGACCTGAAGGACTGAAGAGATGAGACCTGAACGACCGAAGAGATGAGACCTGAAGGACTGAAGAGATGAGACCTGAACGACCGAAGAGATGAGACCTGAAGGACTGAAGAGATGAGACCTGAACGACCGAAGAGATGAGACCTGAAGGACTGAAGAGATGAGACCTGAACGACCGAAGAGATGAGACCTGAAGGACTGAAGAGATGAGACCTGAACGACCGAAGAGATGAGACCTGAAGGACTGAAGAGATGAGACCTGAACGACCGAAGAGATGAGACCTGAAGGACTGAAGAGATGAGACCTGAACGACCGAAGAGATGAGACCTGAAGGACTGAAGAGATGAGACCTGAACGACCGAAGAGATGAGACCTGAAGGACTGAAGAGATGAGACCTGAACGACCGAAGAGATGAGACCTGAAGGACTGAAGAGATGAGACCTGAACGACCGAAGAGATGAGACCTGAAGGACTGAAGAGATGAGACCTGAACGACCGAAGAGATGAGACCTGAAGGACTGAAGAGATGAGACCTGAACGACCGAAGAGATGAGACCTGAAGGACTGAAGAGATGAGACCTGAACGACCGAAGAGATGAGACCTGAAGGACTGAAGAGATGAGACCTGAACGACCGAAGAGATGAGACCTGAAGGACGGAAGAGAAGAGACGCAAAGGACGGAAGAAATGAGACCTGAAGGACTGAAGAGATGAGACCTGAAGGACCAAAGAGATAAGGCCGAAAGGACGGAAGAAATGAGACCTGAAGGACAGAAGAGATGAGACCTGAACTGCCCGGAGGGGGAAGGGAGAACATAAATGAGCGGGGTAGGGGATATTACTTAAGCGTTAATATGTATTTACAACTAGCCATTATACCCGGCGTTGCACGGGATTGCATTAGGACCCATCCTTGTGTGACTGCGATCACAATGGAACCCTCATCCCGTTATGACACTTATCCCGGCGCAGTCCCGTTTCCCAGGTTGTATCCCAATCCCGGTGAATCCATTCAAGGTTCGGATCCGATCCATGTGGTATTCCGTTTTCTTGTGGGATCCTGATCCCTTAGGGATACAGATTTAAATGGGATCCCGACCTCTTTGTGATCCCGTATGAAAAAATGATTGAGTATTACTGAGAGAACATTAAACTCCGGGACAGTAAAGAAATAAATAGAATTAACAAAAACGTCATTATCCCTTAGAGCCCACTATATATCCCAATGGAAATAAATTAGAACTTAGTGGAACATTCTAGATTAAATTTAATAACATGCTCAAAACATTAGTAAAACTACTTTTCTAATTATTTTTTGAATCAGATAAAAATCATCAACAAATTCCATAATTATACACCTTTTTCTTTTAAGTTAATCATGTTTAGGTAATTTAATGGGGCTCCTGGGGCAAAATCCATAATTGTACCGATAGCTTTGCTTGAGATTGGGGATCCTATACATAGCAGACGGATAAAGAATACAATTAAAAATTTCAAATGTTCCAAGTAAAATCTACTTAAAAATGCCATAGATTTGGCTTTTCAAATTATCTATTTTTCTCGAAAATTCTAGATTGGATATTATTAGTTTTAGATGTACCGATATTTCAAAATGGACTAAGAAGCCTAATGAACAAAGCTAGTCTTAGACCCTTAAATTCCCATAGACCCTGTACCGTTGTCTAACACTATCGATATTGATATAGCTTAATTAAGTAAAATTAACTGGGGCCCCCAAGCACCAGGAAAATAAAAATTATGAGTTCAATACCCTTTGGTATTTGAGTATGGATGATAATGTGTGTGTTTGATAAGTTTGGTCAAGATCAATTATTTTTTTAAGAGTATTAAGCATATTGATATTTATAGCTTATATAATGAAAACTGAATGGGGCCCCCGGCACCAAAAGAATTGATACTATGAGTTCATTACCCTTCGGTATTTGAATAAGGATAACAAAGTGTATGAGTACTAAGTGTGGTCAAGATCCATCTACTCAAGTAGGAGTATTCTATGTTAATGTAAATGATTTATTTCATATAACGAAAAAAAAAAAGATTTAGGGGCCCCTGCCCACAAACTGCCTGTTATAAAAAATTCATAACCCTTTAATGTTCCTTTTGGTTAATGATAGATGTTTGTGCCAAGTTTGATAAAGATCCATCAATCCATGTAAAAGCCTTTGTGGAATAGACCCATAAACAAACACATCGACAAACTTTCAGTTTTATATATATGACATGATATAGCCAAAATACCCGTGTTCCACGGGGTTACATTAGGACCCCGATCCAATGAAGACCCCAAACTCAATATGACCCCAATACCATTCTCACTACAATCCCGGTGCAATCCCTTTTCCCGATATTATCCCGGTCCCGGTGGGATCCCGTTTTCTTGTGGCTACGATTGCAGGGGGTATCCAGATCCCGGTGGGATCCCGATCCCGTTGCTGTCTTGATCCCCGTGGGATCCGGATGTCAGCTGATCCCGATAGACTACCGATCCTGTTAGGATACCGTACACTGTTGGATCCCGTTCAACCTCGGCACTCTTTTTTCCGATGTTATTCCGTTTCCCAATAGGATCCCGATGCTTGTTTGATCGCTTTACCCGATGGGATGACGTAATCGATGGGTAGCAATTTACTCTTAGATCTCGACACCCCTAGGATCCTATTCCTCTTTGAGATCATTCTCAGTGCGATTTTGTTGAAATAAGCTTTTAAATTCCATTATATATCACCGTAGAGCATTAAAGAACTTTCTGGAACATTCTAGATTAAATTTAATATCCTCCATGAAAAGTATAAAACATTAGTTTTATAGGTATTTATTTTTCTAATGGATATTATTAGCTTTAAATCCACCTTATTTCATAAGTGTATTGCTACAACGCTAGGTCTATATCCATCAATTCCCATATAAAATATAGTGTTGTCTAAGCCAATTGATATTTATATGGTTAAACAAAACAAAATGAACTGGGGCCCAGAGAAATAGATATTATGCGTTCAGAACCCTTGGACATTTGAATATGGATATTAAAGTTGATGTATACTAAGTTTGGTCAAAATCCATCAACTTGTGTAGGAGCAATTGTTGTTAATTTTTTATATAGATCATATAAGGAAAAAAAACAAATTCGGGGCCTCCGGCCCCAAATGTAATGTTATACAAAATTCAGAGCCCCTTAAGAGTTCCTTCCGGATAATGACGGATGTATGTGTCAAGTTTGGTCAAGATCCATCAATCCATGTAAATGCCTTTGTAAAACAAGCCCCCAAACAAACAAAAATATCCACAAACTTTCACATATATATATATATATGATACACTTTTCTTACACAGTTTGCAAGATTATCAATTGGAAACATGCTGACTATTCATTTATATTAAATCCCTAAATGAGGGGATCGAAGTAAAGTGGGCTACAGTGTTTTATAAATCACTATAGTCCTCTTTTAATTACCAGGATTACAGAAGTGAAAAACAAGAAATATAAAAATAATATTATTTATAATGCTATGTTGTGTCATGAACCTTCTAACTAAATTACAGTAAACTCATGGCTTTTTAAATGGTAGACAAAGAGCTTGAGTAGGTGCGTCCTTTATATATTGATTGAAAATATAGGCTCAATGAATCAAATGGTTAGGTAGTCTATAGTGTTACGAGCTCCCTTATGATCAGGACTCAAATGGTTAGGCAGTCTATAGTGTCACGAGCTCCCTGATGCTCAATGACTCAAATGGTTAGGTAGTATATAGTGTCACGAGCTCCCTTATGTTCAGTGACCCTTTCTCAAATTTCTACCCTACCTCTGACACCACCATGTTTTAATGTGCCCCATGAAACATGACAACAATACAATTTCTCGGACACCACCTTGTTTTAACGTGCACAATGAAACATGACGACCTTACAATTTTTCGGACACTACCTTGTTTTAACGAGCCCAATGAAACATGACAACATTACAATTTCTCGGAAACTACCTTGTTTTGTTTGCTCAAGGTAACACAACAATACAATAAACAAAAGGGATCATCAATTTAACTTGAAGTAGCGAAAAATAATATAAATCTTAAATTTACTGTCTAATATTAAATGTATTTAAAAAAAAAAATGATGCATGAATTTCTTATGAAACATGAAATACAAAACCTTAAAAGATATGCCGTGGCAGACATCGTGACCGAGGGAGAGAAAACTACAACCAAAGCAGCCGTGGAAGGAGAAACAAATGAAGGAAATGAATGGCAAAAAATTGAGCACAGGAAAAAGAAAACAGTAAAGAAAGACGACAATGCCGAGCAGGGCCGCACATATGCGGATGCATTGACAAAGGGAACAACATCGCCGTCTGCGCCAAAATCTCCAACACAACTGAGAAACCCGGCCCGAGGCTTCGCAACCTCTCCTAACACAACGTCTCCTACAAGACGGGGAACCAAAAAAAGCGACCTTCTGACGCGCAAAACCCGGGGACAGAAAGAAAGTTTTCATATGTACATTTTTCCCTGGGGACGTTCCAGATTTCACTGACGTCGACACGTCTTCTGTAAATGAATAAAGTTATAATTGGAAATTTTAGAAGAAAAAACAGGTACAGAAATAATACAATACATAACAGAGACATATACCATGTTTGACGCTTACAGAACACTAAACAGGGAAGGGAAAGAAACAACATTTACATACAATACTTTCTACACCATAAGAGAATTCATAGGTTCTATATACCAACAGTAGATACAATAAATGAAGCACAACACATTCCAGAACCACTAGACATTACAGACCACAAAGCAGTGACAATAACAATAAAGACAACAAAAACAAAAATCATTAAAAAAACCTCACATTGGTGATTTAACAATTCACTTTAGAAACAATCAGTACACAGATATCAGTAATAACGTAATAAAACAATATAGCACACTACCCAAAAAGACATAGGACAACACTGGGAACTTTTAAAATCCACCATCAAATATATCACACAAAACTTTGCAACAAGCTTACACAGACAACTAAGATAAAGAGAAAAAGAATTAGAAATACTCATACCATCAGAGAAAGCAACAAACCCTTTCAGCCCCCAAATACAAGCTATTGAAGAAGAAAAAATTAAACAAAAAAAATACAATGGGGCACAGGATATGAGTAGAACTTTCAATAACAACCAAGAGGCACCTACAAAGATCTTTCTAACAATAGATCAAAACATACAAAAAAGTAGACAGACAGGACAGATCGTTCACACGAAACGGAAAACTAACACTAGGATATGAGTAGAACTTTCAATAACAACCAAGAGGCACCTACAAAGATCTTTCTAACAATAGATCAAAACATACAAAAAAGTAGACAGACAGGACAGATCGTTCACACGAAACGGAAAACTAACACTGAGACGCCAAATATCGTAAGCACAAATGAAAAATACTAAACACAACTTTCTGGAACAGAGAAAACTGAATCAGATATACAAGATAAGAACATAAAATTTAAAAAAAGCTAAATAAAATTCAAACACAAGAAATTGACAAAACTATTACATTAGCAGACATTACATCATCCCTGTCCAGCATTAACAAAAATAAAACACCTGGGCCAGATAGCCTTACAACGGAATTCTACCTTTTCCTTTTCACAGTATTTGGACCAATTTTACATGCCACACTAGAAGAAGCTTACATCAACAATGAGTTACCACATTCAATGAATACGTCATACGTAACGCTTTTACCAAAAAAAGATACAGACCGAACACAACTTAAAAATTACAGACCCATATCTTTACTTAACACAGACTATAAAATTCTCACAAAAACTCTAGCAAATAAATTAAAACCACATTTAAATAATTTAATACATATAAACCAACAAAGCAGCATCAAAGGTAGGGACATCCAGAACCACAATCATTTCATTAGAGACCTTATTCAATATTCAAATGATAAAAACATCCAAACTTGCATATTATCTCTAGACAAAGAAAAAGCTTTTGATAGGGTAAACCATAAATACCTACATACAATATTACAACACAACAAACTAGGGGATTAATTTTTTAATTGGGTAAAAATTTTATACAAGTCCGCCATTAGTAATCTTATAATTAACAACACACTTTCTAAAGACATTAAAATTGACAGGTCAATTAGACAAGGGTGTCCCCTTTCCCCTTACCTTTATATCCTATCCTTTGAACCTTTGTTAGATAGCATTAGAAGGGAGGAGAGCATTAAAGGAGTAAGGATCCCAAGGAACATATGGGGACCTCCATCAACCATTTTAAGACAAATCAACTTACACATCAGGAATTACATATTGCAACTAACAATACAAAACATTAAAAATACAACATTAATCCAATCTAAACGAGAAGGAGGGGGGTTAATTTAAAAGACATACAAACAAAAATAGAAGCACTTAGAATCAAATTTATAGGACAAGCCATTAGAAAGGAGGAGGAACATTTATATTTACACATTATTACATTGGAATGAGATTAGGACAGTTAATAAAAATTGTTAACAACACACCCCATTACATGGGAAGAAAGCAATTGGATTTTTATATGGCATGCATTAAAATGTTTAATTTAGTACACACATTTTGTAATGCAAAACATTTTGTTCCGTTAAAACTTCGGAAAATTCAGTGTAATTATTTTTGTTTTGCTCTGCATATGTTTTGAATGATTTTGATTTAAAAAGTGTTTAAAAAAAAAAAAAAAATTAACGTGGATCACTCTAATAAAAGGTTGGTCCACTTGTCTTCGAGCCTACTTTGAAGGAGGTATTGTAGAACTCTTAGAAATATTAACAGTCTGGATTGACTTGTGGACTGACTCCTAATAACATAATTAGTATGATGCACATAATTTTATATGTATGAAAGTATGGTTTTATGGTTTTCGTCCTCCGAAGCCCACTCCATCGTCACATTGATACGGACGGATGCCAACAAAGATGGTTTTCAAATGAGTTCAAATGCGCTTAAAAATAATTCCCGATAACTACGCTAAATAATATACATATTTTTTTTTTTAATAAACGAACTTTGTTTGGTGCTTAATATTTTATTTTCGAAAAAATGGAATCGTCTAAATATAAGTATGGCGTTGAAAAAAACAACAAAAAAAACCCTTCAAGTGACCTTTCGTATCTTATATGTAGATGTAGTTGAATTGACTTTTATCCCTGCATCTAGGGAAACAATACAAATAATAGTCAGTGTTTATGAAAATGATATTTTCACAAATTCTTTAAGAAAATATTAAGTTAAATAATTATTAACTAAGCAATTCTTGAGCTTGATAAAATCTTGTTTGGAGGAAACACTAAAATAATCTCCACTGCCCCTCTCTTTTCTGTTCTCCCATCCATCTCCTTGCCCTTTAGGTCCCATCTCTTCCGTCATTCACCAAAAAGGACAAAAGCCCAACCCCCCCCCCCAACCCTTCTTTTTTATAAATTGCTAAATAGCAGTGGCGTAGCTAGGGTTGCTGAAACCCAAGTTGTCAACTCATGGTATGCATTTTCCCTCCCCTTTTCTGAATGTTATGATGAATTTCTTTTTGTTAAAATAAGAACCAGTATAATAATACAGAGAAAAAAAAGCTAAGTAATTAAAGGTCAAGAGGTAAATCATTTAAGAACAACGATAATTTATTGTTATATTAATGGTGCATTGACTAACTTAAATTTTTTTTTCTTGTTCTTTAAAACTGCAAACAATTCAATAACTTTATCAGAATCAATATCCTTGTCCGCATCACTTTCAATTGATAGCAGAGCCAGATCAGGAAGCCTTGACAGTCCCACGTTGTGTCGTAAATAGTTCTTGATAAGTCTTCATTTTGACAAGCTCCGCTCACTTGAACCAGCAGACACACATATCGTAAGAAACATATGAAGGCTTAGCCATAGTATTGGAAGAGATTCTAAAAAGTACCATAAAGCAATGAATGACCGCGTAAGCACTGATATCATCTAAAATATTTTATGCCAGATGTCAATCATATTCACATATTAAGAGGCGATGCTAGTGGCGAATCTGGGAAAATACAAATATATATCGAGTTTCAATGTCCTCCTTCATTTTGCTATGTGAAGTTAACCTTGTCAGTGAAGAGTGGTTTACGAATTTGTAGTATCTCTATTTACCTTGGACTTTGCATGAATGTGGGCGATGTTGAATAGTCTACCGTCAGAAATTGTGAGGATGTAAACTCTGTCAACACCGTCCCTGATTGAAAATTAAAGAACACTAAAGAAGAAAATGGAAAAGACCATTGCGATATTTATATATAAATCTCATTTAGCAGATAGTGGGATTGTTTAACATGTTTCCCTTAAATAATCGAACGACCTATTTTTAGAGGGTGAAGTTTAAAGGTGTGACAAAAAAATCAAAGGAAAGTGTGTCATGGGCCTTAAGTATCAATGCAAAGTTTCAGATTGAAACATTAATTGGTAGTGGGTCAAATAGCCGTCCAAAGATTGTCCCAGCCAGCCACGAACAAAAGCGAATGCAATTTAAAAAATTTTAAAAAAACATAAAAGCACCTTAAAGTGTATTGCTACATAACAAACACATACAAAGTCTTTAAAAAAATTACAACATAACTCAAAGTGCATCACAATTATTGAATTAAGATTTTGCATAATGTCATTTTTATGCCTAAAATTCTAATTATAGGTATTTTAAATAGATGGACCATGATGTACATAAATTAAACAGCCTACACACTAATTCTAAAGTTATATCCCTTAACGCAGGGATCGAATTCAAGTGAATAGCAGCTTTAAAATAGCCCTAACTATTCACCTAATTTTTTTTTTTTATTTTTTTTTTATTTTCGAACTAGTTTCTTATTTTGTAATATTGTTCTGACACATGTTGTAACTTGAAATGTTTTTTTTTAAATCTTAAGCCAGTAAAGAGTTGATATATGAAGCATAAATGATTTACAAATTTACATTTTCCCCACAACAGCATTATATAAGAATTGAAATAACATCCGCTGAAACTAACATCCTATTACGTGGTACCTCCTAAACTTTAGAGCCAAAAAAACCGCACGATGGTAAAGCATAAGTTAAATTATTAAAACCTAGTTTTAGAAATTAAAGTCATCAGTTTAATCTATATAAAAAGAAAGATAATAAATAATTACCTAAAGAAAGTTGTATTAAAGGATATGCAATTTTTTAAATTTTATATTTCAATTAAAAACATTTATAACAAAATTAAATTAAAATGTTGAAATAAATCCAAAGTTATATATATTTAAAACAAAACAAAAAGTGGTTGTTTCCCATGAACTATTTTTTAAAAAAAAATATTTTATGTGAAAAAAAAAATTATTGTAAAACTTTATCTCAAATAAAAATATTCATAACTCTTTATTTATGTTTATTTTTTTGTTGAACCCCCTTCTCTGTTGTGTGGGATTTGAGAACAGTGATTACATAATGCAAATGTTTGGTTTTAACATTTCACTTAGTTTTACGAACACGATGATACAGATATAACAATTTTATACTGAATTATTTACAAGTGTTGCCAGAGTAAAAGTGTATTTGTTAACAAGGAAAAATATTTTAAAATACCGAACGAACAATCATTAATTCTAAGATTTTCATTTTAACATAATTGGTTCTATTTACTCAGGTTTATCGATTGCTTCTTGAAATGAAATATTAAGAACATTCTAATTGTAATGTATCTTTATAAAACTGACTAAAGCTCCCAGATGAGTACACATAATAAACAATTAAATTATTATCAATTAAAACAATGAATGGGTTATACTATGGTGTCACTGCACTAAATAATTAATTATTTAAACGGATAATACAAATAATTAGAATGTGACGGTGTTGTAAACTATGGTGACATCCTGTGTGGTAACTCATAGTGCCACCCGGTGTGGTAACTTATAAAGTCATCTGGTGTGGTTAACTCATGGTGTCATTCGGATAATACAAATAATTAGAATGTGACGGTGTTGTAAACTATGGTGACATCCTGTGTGGTAACTCATAGTGCCACCCGGTGTGGTAACTTATAAAGTCATCTGGTGTGGTTAACTCATGGTGTCATCTGGTTAGGTAATTATTGGTGTCATCTGTTGTGGCAACTCATGGTGTCATCCCATGTGGTAACTCATGGTGCCATCCGGTGAGGTAACTCATGGTGTCCTCCGGTGTGGTAACTCATGGTGTCATCCTGTGTGGAAACTCATAGTGTCATTGGGTGTGGTTACTCATGGTGTCATCCGGTGGGAAAACTCATGGTGTCATTATAGCCTCTACAGAGCAGAAGTCGAAACTAAGAAGAATCAGTTCAGGCGGGATAATAAGCTTAAAACTTGGGAAAAACTTATGACGGAGATAAGGTAGAAACTGTTGAAGGCATTAGGAAAACTGGGAGGCCATTAGGTGAGGTTGATGAGATTAAAGTCCATTTATAATTTATCAAAACGCATTAATTGAACATATTACTGACTTTGTGGAAGAGGATTGCTAACCAGAGGGATCTCAAGCCATTGTAACGGAGTGTTGGGACACGGAGTTCTCTGTAGCATCTTGTGAGGTGTTAACCATAATAGAAAACAGAGGGAGACACGGGATACAGATATTTACATGTTCAAAATGTGAATTTTGATTTTGTACAGGATATGATTTTTGATGATATACAACATGATGCTTATAGTAGAGTCCATGTAGATTTTGTTGATGAAAATGTAATGTGTGATTTTAGACAATACATTTTTTTTATGGAGTACAAGATGATACTTGAGATACTCTACGGGCTGTTGATTTTGATAATCCACAACATGAGAGCTGTGATAGGACACACGAGAGATGATTTGATAATGTACCAGAGGATTCTTTTGCTTTCGTACAACAGGAAGATTTTGGGTTTATGTGGCAGAGCTTTGTGGAGAGGGATGATTAGGGTTTTGAACAAGATTTTGTAAGTTTCAGGACCTGGACAGGTCAAGGTGTTTGCGAAGTGGAAATCTGGAGCTGGTCAAAGGCTGTCCAAAAACGGGGACATAAATATAATATAGTTGAATTAGTTAAAATCATTTCATGTGGAGCTATGAGGATTGTAGTCCGATTGTTGAAGTTTGTAGAATTAAAGACACGGATTGCTCAAAGTTTGAGAACCGTCATATGGATGAGTCTATCTTAGACTCAGAAAATCTGATTGTAGCTAGCGGGTTTAAGCGTGGCTACATAGTTTCCGTGGAGGAGGTAAACTTTTCCCCTGGTGTGGGGTTGGATAACGGGACCTTTGCTGTGGCTGATGATTTGTGTCGCGAGAGTCAGGGGGCTCATTGGTTGAGAGGGGACATTGCTCGGACTGTGGGTTGAATGAGGATTTTGATTGTGTTGAGGAGGTGAGGGGTTTCCTTGAGCCGGGAGATGAGGATTGCGAGTTTGTGTGGACAGTGGGATGTGCCCATGGGTCATGCATTGGTGTTGGGCGTGACATGCTTGTTTTGTATTGCTGATTTGTATGGACACTGTAGTGTGCTCATGGGTCATGCATTGGTGTTGGGCGTGCATGCTTGTTGCTTTTTGGGTTGAACTGGTGTCATGTGTAGTGAGACACGTCATGATTGACTAGGTAGAATTTAATTGGAATGCAGGTTTGCACACTTTCTGCCGGGCGTTCGATAAGCGAGGTATTCCGCCTTGGGAGCCCAGTAGTAGACAGGACAATCTGTGGCTGTCCACGTGAATTTACGGATATTGACATTTTTGTTGTTGTTTTTTGCCACAATAAATGTTTAATTAACGAGTCAGTGTTGTTAAAGTCAGATGCTAATTATGATCAGTAATTACCTAGATACGATACGAATAATCCATCATTTTTTTCGTGTAAATAGCAGTAAAATCCATGTAATTAGAAGTATAAACCGATGTTACAAATGGTAAATGGCTTTGATTTTTTATTTGTCTTTGCTGTGAAATGGTATTGCAATAAAAATGCTCTGATGACTTAGTACATGATGCAAATTTTATGTAATTAGATTAATGATTGTAAACAGCATACTATTTATAGGATTGCTTGTTTGCGATTGTTACTTGTTGTATGACCCAACAGTGATTCCATACCCTGACTTTTCATTTTGGAAGATTCTACTCGGGGAGTAGAATCTAGCTTAAGAGGGGGGGTATGTCAAGGGTATGAGAATCCATGTTGTTATGCTTTCATGTTTGATAGGGAAAGTTGTTGATTTAGAGATTTTACGTGTAGCTGTATCTTTTTTGTGTGAGAGTGTTGTGACGTAATTGTGTAAGGTGATATGACGCGTTAGTTTTGTCGATGTTGTGATGGAAGATTGATGGCGGATATACAGGATCAACTGTTTGGATTTCTATATTGAGTAGTGTTTGGTTGGAGTGATTTGATTATTAATTTTGAAATTTTACATCAACCAGAGTAAATGGAGTAATGTTAAATAAACTCCTATCTAATTACAAACCTGTTAATATTGGTTGTATTATTAACTGTTGATATTAGCTATAATGTTCGTGGGATCAAGTGAGAGACTTGGCCTGACAAGAATATAGTCATTGCCATGAGAGGATAATTACAACACAACATATTCAACGGTTCGACAAGTCTGTATTGTTTGTTTTTATTGTTTACCACTTTTTAATAAAACTATAGAATTAATGAAACTATCTAGACCACATTTTTTTTTTAAATACACAGGATATTATATATTTATAAACTAGCGGCCATCTCAAATACGCTAAAATTTATCTCTTACATTTTCATCACTTTTAATAATTAAAAGTTTTCAATAATTTTTAATTTTTTTTTTTAACTTTACTATTTACCTAAATAATTATATTGAGTTTAAATCTTGTGATAATTTAAAAAAAGAACAAGAACACCTGGATCCCTACCTGGGACCACCCCTATTTGGGCCTGCCCCTAACTATGCACGCCCCATAAATAATCCCGACCCACCAAGGCCAGCTCCGAAATTGCTTTAATGCAAACGTTTAATGTTTTGCCCCTTCGTTTTGAAAGTTGTATTATTCACATCATGACTACATCAAAGTGACATTTCTTAATATCTTTTGGGTAAATAATTCTATTATTTTCCTAAAATGTTTTTGAATATTAATTAAAGTTATTTTTGAAAATTCTTAAAAGTTTCAAATGATTGTATAATATTCTACACCGTATTTTATTTAAAATTCCAAATCTCTACCAGAAGTCTTACGCTGTACTTCAAGCGTCTATGTAAATTGTTTCATCTTGGAAAACGTGGTAATTATATGTTTTGTTGGCATAACGTGGCAAACATAGGTAATGTTTTGAGATGACATTTATTAGTAAGTATATATGATAACACTTTTATACATGTACAACCTTCTCGTCTCTAGGGATAGCCCTTGTTCGATTTTATTATATTTGTTTGTTTCTAGAGATAACTCTCGTATGAATGTATGACCTGCTTGTGTCTACGGATACATCTCGTATGATTGTATGACCTGCTTGTGTCTAGAAATAACTCTCGTATGATTGTATCACCTGCTCAGAAAATGATCCTTCATTCAGCTGTAAACTGATACGGGAATAGGCAACCAGGCGATATTAATTGTAAGAATAACCTTATTAGTCTTCAACACACAAAAATCCAAAGTAAAGAGAACATTGTTCATCTTAAGAATTATAATAACAATAAACTTTATTTTAAAAAGCGTGGTCCATAGTCAGTATATTAAAAGACAAATGAAACAACCTATAATAGACCTCATTGAAATACAAAATGCAACATTACACAAACTATATACGAGAATACCTATTCTATGTCTTTCATATTTGCAACCTTAAACAACACAGACCAATACACATCTACAAGATAATATCGAGTTAGACAACATAACCCCAGCAGGTATTTGTGAGATTGATATGTTTTTAAATCAGTTTTAAAAGAATCAAGTGACTGGCTGCTTCTGAGAGCGACAGGCAGGGTGTTCCAAATTGTTGGGATATCAAATGCGAAAGTGGGCCCCTCGTAGATTCTCAAGGCAATCACTTTGTATGGAGAGTTTGGCCGTATGAGATGAGTAGAATTGTCAATCTAATATATACGGTGTCAGCAGCACTTTGAGATAGGGCGGTGCCAGGTGATGCAAACAGCGGTAGGACATCATTGCTATTTTATACTGTATAAAATTTCTTTGTATTTTCAAAGAATAATGCGAGCCGCATTATCCTGTGCTATTTCAATTGTATCTAGGAGCGTAGTTGGAAGACACACCATAAGAACATTGCAATAGTCCATACGTGATAGCACGAATGCAGACATCACCCTATTTGATGCATCTAACGTTAAGAAAGGTCTTATATGACTAATTCTGCGCAGCTCTATAAATGTACCCTTAAAAACCATGTTAATGTGGTTTTCAATAGATAGTGCTCTGTCTAAGTAGACACCAGGTTTCGCAGTTTTTAAGCAAACTAAATCTGTATACCAGAGAGGGTAAGGGTTTGTGTGTTATTTATATATTTTAGTTTTTTTTAGTATTAGCAAAGGTGATCAACTCGTTCTTTTCATCGTTCAATTGAAGCTTGTTCATAGCAATCTTGTGCTTAACTGACTCCAATGTCTTCAGTGCCATACTTAAAAGCCGCGTTAGGGAACTGAGAGGGGATCACAGGCTTCTGGAGTTGGGTATCATCCGTAAACATGTGATATAGCATATCAAACTACTTGATCATGGTACCCAGTGGCTGAACGTACATATTGAAAAGCATCGGGCCTAGTACCGAGCCTTGGGGTACTATTAGTTCGATGATAGATTGCTTTGCAGTCAAGCCGTTTGCGATTATTGGACCCGATTGGTTAGATACGAGCAGAAACATTTCAGAATGGTATCCGTGAAACTATACGTATTTTCATGACGTTGGATAAGTATGACTCGGTGAAGCGTATCGAACACAACCGATAGAGCAAGTAACGACAAACAAAAGTGATATCTTTCCCTCACCACAAGATGACAGAAGGTCATTTACGACGCGCAACCTGTCTCGGTAGAGTACTGCACTGACTGGAAAGTCTCAAACAAGTCACACACCGAATGAGGTAATTCGGGAGCTGGCGGAGAACGACTTTCTCCAAAATCTTGGATATAAATGTTAGATTAGAGAAGAGGTGATAATTTCCCAACACTTTCGGGTATAGATTCACCTTCTTTAGCAGTGGATCTAGAACTGCCTCTTTAAAAGAGGATGGAACAATACCAGATTTTAGAGACTGATTTATGATACTATTAATAATATGGACTATTTCATTTAAACATTCGTACAATAGCCTTGCCGGAAGAAGGTCAAGCAAAACTAACTTTTTCGGGGAGTCAGCCATGATTTTCTTCACATCGGATTTAGTGACCTCCGAAAATTCGCTCATAGGAGTGCCGTTAAACGGGGGCATCGGTGCAACTGTCAAGTCTTGCCCTGGTCTACGTAACTTTCGTTATAAAGAACTCATTGAGAGCGTCCTGCAGCTCGCCCGGTCGGCCCAAAGATGTCTGACTAGTGTTGAGTTTGCGCAAATTAATCTATTAAACTTGTCAAGTCTTGCCCTGGTCTACGTAACTTTCGTTATAAAGAACTCATTGAGAGCGTCCTGCAGCTCGCCCGGTCGGCCCAAAGATGTCTGACTAGTGTTGAGTTTGCGCAAATTAATCTATTAAACAAAATTAAAAATTGAATTTTAAAATAAAGGATATTAAAATGTAATATATATCTAAAACAGTGTGTTCAACAACAAACATCTAATAGCTTCATGATTGTCCTTAGATAGGATGCATTGTTTAGATAAATGAATCTCAAATCGGGCAACACGTGTCACATTTTAAGTGGATCCTTAAAATATCAAAGAAGAGAAAGAAGAAGAGTTTTGTTTAAATAGTATATCGTAGATGTAAACTAGAAAGATAGGCAATTATCGGCTTTAAATAAAAGCAATCGCATTATACTCATAAGAAAAATAGTTATTTCAACAACAAAAAATCACGAACAATTAATATGAGCCTTAGTTTTTCTTACGCGATGAAGGAAATAATTTAAGAATCATTTACACTATTTTGAATGTTTGCTTTGCTGCTTGGCATGGGTAAGCCTATCATTCATTTTATATATTGCATCCCTATTGGAAGGGATCGAATGAAGAAATCTACTGTTACATTCACACGATGGGTGATCAACTACTATTTTGAATGTTTGCTTTGCTGCTTGGCATGGGTAAGCCTATCATTCATTTTATATATTGCATCCCTATTGGAAGGGATCGAATGAAGAAATCTACTGTTACATTCACACGATGGGTGATCAACGTTTGAATAAGCTTTTGAATTAAAATTTTAATTTATTTGATGAAAGTTATCTCATTGTTTATTTAAAACTACATACAAAATTAAGAAAAGAATACAAATCAGTTTAAAAACAGTTTTTAAAACATTTGTTGAAATTATTTTATTTTAAAAATTGTTTTACAAATTAAAAATATGGCCTACAAAAGCTAAAATATATCTTACTCTATAATGTAAATATATTTAAAAATCTATAATTATCTCCCTTTTTAAAAAAAAAAATTGTTTGCATATCCTTTTCTATTTTTCTTTAAATATGTAAGAAAAAAAGAATATTTAAATAAAATTGATTTAATGATGCAACAGTAATGCACTGCAGTTGTGAGAACTCTGATTTATTCTATTTAGTAATTTTTTTTGGAAAAGCATGTTTAAAAAAAAATATTGTTATTCAATATTGATATGGACAAGTTGAAATAGTGCTGTCAACTTACATAGTGAGTTTTAAGACATGGAGTTCAATTGTTTTGCTTTGGTCTAGTTCAATTAGTGCTGTAAACTTACCTAGGAAGTTGTAGTCATCGAGTTCGATTGTTTTGCTTTGGACTAGTTCAAATAGTGCTGTAAACTTACCTAGGAAGTTGTAGTCATCGAGTTCGATTGTTTTGCTTTGGACTAGTTCAAATAGTGCTGTAAACTTACATAGGAAGTTGTAGTCATCGAGTTCGATTGTTTTGCTTTGGACTAGTTCAAATAGTGCTGTAAACTTACCTAGGAAGTTGTAGTCATCGAGTTCGATTGTTTTGCTTTGGACTAGTTCAATTAGTGTTGTCAACTTACAGAGTGAGTTTTAAGACATGGAGTTCAATTGTTTTGCTTTGGACTAGTTCAAATAGTGCTGTAAACTTACCTAGGAAGTTGTAGTCATCGAGTTCGATTGTTTTGCTTTGGACTAGTTCAAATAGTGCTGTAAACTTACATAGTGAGTTTGGAGACATGGAGTTCGATTGTTTTATTTTGCACTAGTTCAAATAGTGCTGTAAACTTACATTTATGCTGTAAACTTACACAGCGATTTTTGAGTTATTGAAATTGATTGTTTCAGTTTAATACATTTTAATACTTAACATTAAATTTAAATGAACCTTTAAATTATATTGTTTTAATTCTGTCGGTCAAGTCTTTTAAATATTGTTCACTATGTTCATTGTGTATTTTCATTAAACACATGCTTTGTTTGAGATTTCAAGACTGAAAAGTTGTGATTAATATCAAATTATTTCTCTTTGTTGTATTAGTCTGAGGAAACATTCTTCTGGATTTGCTTAAAAATTGTGGGGACGTTCCACATTTCACTGAAGAAGACACGTCTTATGAAGATGAATAAAATTATATCTCAGACTTTTAAATTTTTAAAAATTGACAATTTTGTTTAAAATTTTTAAACAGAAATTTACAAAGTAACTTTCATTAAAATCAATACATCACTAACAATGATGGGGACAACACAACTAATACTTTTCTCATTAAACATAAGAAGTTGCAGAAACAAAGAACAACACATAATTAATATTGTCAAAAAACACAAATGCGATTTTATTTTTTTACAAGAGACAAATATAAACACAGACGATGACGCACAAAGACATACAACATCTTTAGGCATGAAAAACAGTCATTTCAGTTTAGGCAGACATTGTAAAGGGGTAGGAATAGTACAGACATCAGATAGATGGGAGATAACTCACAAAGACAGGGATAACGAAGAAAGAACGGTCATACTCAACATTACAGACAAAAGAGACACATACACACTGGTCAATATATATGCCCCTTCACAGCACACAGAAAAATTATTATTTTACAACACACTAGTACAAACACTAAGATACTCACGCAAAAGGGGAAAGATCATTTTGGGTGGGGATTTCAACTATATAACAAGCAGTTTAGATACAACAAACCCAAAAAGAAAAGATACAATTTTAAAAGAAACAACAGGTACAGAAATAATACAATACATAACAGAGACATATAACATGGTTGACGCATACAGAACACTACATAAGGAAGGGAAAGAAACAACAATTACATGCAATACTTTCAACACCAAGTCAAGAATTATAGGTTCTATATACCAACAGTAGATACAATAAATGAAGCAAAACACATTCCAGAAACACTAGAGTTTGCAGATCACAAAGGAGTGAAAATTACAATAAATACAACAAGATCAAACATCATAAAAAAATCCCCACATTGGAAATTTAACAATTCACTTTTAGAAAACAATCATTACACAGATCTCATTAATAACGTAATAAAACAATATAGCACACTACCCAAAACAGACATAGGACAACACTGGGAACTTTTAAAATCCACCATCAAACATATCACATACAATTTTTCAATAAGCTTACACAGACAACTCAGAGAAAGAGAAAAATAATTAAAATTACTCATACCATCATAGAAAGCAAAAAACCCTTTCAGCCCCCAAATACAAGCATTTGAAGAAGAACTAGAAAAAATTAAACAAAATAAATACAATTGGGCACATGTTAGGAGTAGAACTTTCACTAACAACCAAGAGGCACCTACAAAGATCTTTCTAACAATAGAACAAAACATACAAAAAAGTAGACAGATAGGACAGATCGTTGACACAATTTGGGAACACACACACTGAGACGCCAAATATCGTAAGCACATTTGAAAAATACTACACACAACTTTTTGGAACAGAGAAAACTGAATCAGATGTACAAGATTCGTACACACAATGTACACAAAAGCTAAATAAAATTCAAACACAAGAAATGGACAAAACTATTACATTAGTAGACATTAAAACATCCCTGTCCAGCATGAACAAAAATAAAACACCAGGGCCAGATGGCCTTACAACAGAATCCTTTTCTTTTTCACAGAACTTGGACCAATTTTACATGCCACACTAGAAGAAGCTTACATCAACAATGAGTTACCACATTCAATGAATACTTCATACGTAACGCTTTTACCAAAAAAAGATACAGACCGAACACAACTTAAAAATTACAGACCCATATCCTTACTTAACACAGACTATAAAATTCTCACAAAAAATCTAGCAATTAAATTAAAACCACATTTAAATACTTTAATAAATATAAACCAACAATGCAGCATCAAATTTTTGTGTGATATGTTTGATGGTGACCACTTGCCAAAGAATAAGAACGTTTCGTTAAGCTTTAAAATAAAGTTAAATAAAATATAAATTTCTTTTATAAAAAGTATCTAAAAGTTTCTTAAAATCTACAACTGAATAGGAAATAAAAATAAATCTTTCTTTTAGAAACAATTTTAAAGAAACATTTTTAAGTTATCTTTTATTTTTAAGACATTTGATTTACAAATTAAAAATAAATTGCCCCACAAAAATATCTAAATTTAGATATAACTGAATATTAAATGCGTTCATAATTATTTCCCCTCAACACCATTTAATTGGAATTCAACCCCCTCTATTGTTTTCAAATACGTAAAATAAATTTAAAAAATCTATAAGATAGAAACGTGCACCAACAATGCAATGCATTTGTAAGAACTATCGTTTATTGTATACTTTTTAGTAGATTTTTGTGGAGGTGTGTTTTTTCAAGTATTCTATTATAGACTCTTTACTTTGGCATCTTTACTTTAGCTCATATAGTGTTGCAAAGTTACCAATTGAGTTGTGAGACATCGGCCATTTTACTTTAATACATTTTAATACGTCAAATAACATTTCAAATACTCTTTAAAATTGTACCGTTTTAATCTTATCGATCATGTCTTTCAGATATTGATAAGAATGTTCTTTGTGTTGTGTTACTAAGTATATTTTCGTGATCGTTTTGATGATGTCATTTGATCTATTGATTCTTTGCATACAGGTGATCGTAGCGTGATGGAATAATTTAATGACATTCTATTGGAACCGTAACAAATGGGAGGTGTCATCGATAGAAGTTAAAAGAGGGACGAATGGCACCAAATGAAGATACTTTACTGACCACTAAATGAAGATACTTTACTCACGCCAACTGCCGTCCTCACAAGAATTCTTCTTCTCCGTGTGTTAAGTCTTGGACTCAGACACAGCTTGTACCAGTTGTTTTTTTCCATAGTATTCCACGGTGTTATACTGAGTGATATTTTAAAGAGTACGTTAAGTAGTTAGGTTGAACTCTGCATGTATCACATAGTGCAGATGATTACTTTATATATTTCAGCAACATCGGCCATTTATTTAAGGCTAGTTGAGATAAATCATTGCAAGGGGTTGGTCGTGTTGACAGTGAATGGATGCCAGCACAGAGCGAAGGCGAGATGAATGAAAGATATATGTAAATAAACTTGTCAATAGAAAAGACCCTTAAGTAGAAGACAAGAGAATTGTTGAAGACTTTTTATAAAGATGTGTAATGTCTTGCTTGATGCATAAGTTAGAATTTCCAGTATTGTGGCGTACTTGTGTTAAGCATATGCTCATTGAATAGACAAATTTATGGGACAGCCATCTACATTTTATTGTATATTATTTAGGTGTGTGATTTCATGTTTCACAAAAAAAAGCATAAATTATTATTTTTTTTAAAATATTTAATATCACATTAGATGGTGCTTTTACTACATACATTAGTTTTTGTTACTTTAAGTTAAATTAAGGATTTATTTTGTTTATTGTATTGGGGTTGTGTTCCTTGAAGACATTAAAACAAGGTGGTGTCAGAGGTAGTGCGAAAATTTGAGAACGTATCACTGAACATACAGGAGCTCTTGACACCACAGGGTCCTAACCATTTGAGTCTTTGAGCTTAGATTGTCGAACAATATATAAATGACGCCCCTAGTCATGCACTATTTCTACAAGTTAAAAACTCATGCGCTTATTGTTATTTATAAATAACATTGCATTATAAATAAGCTTATTTGTAAGAGTTATATTTCATTTTTTTTCACTTCCATATTCTTGGTTTTCAAAACTCCAACTTCCGGTATTTCCCAATAGAGATTACTTAAGCGTTTAACTCGTCTCTATTATTTTGTCCTATTTCCATCTGTCCTGTCAGCTGAGGAAGGATCTAGCCAAAATAGTATTATTATAGTTTACTTGTTCTTAATTCAACCATTCAAATTCCATGTTCTTTTTTTTCTCTCATTATTTGTAAAAAAAAAAAATGTTTTTAGCTAATCAAAATTTTTCAAAGGAAAAAAAATCGTATTCTTTCACTACATGTTTTAGTTGTTATCATTAAGGATTTTTGTAACAAATTTGATTTTTCTTTGTGCACGGAAAATGTATTTTATACTTTTTAAACAATTATTGTGCAATAAATCCATAAAATTGTTATTTACATTTAATGTTTTTATTAATGTATTTTAAAAGAACACTATTATAAATGCTGTGTAGTCACTTACAATTGTGTAAGGTTTACAGTGCTATAAGTTTGCTGGATTTGTTTTCATAAATCTCAATTCTAAACTAAGGTAAACAATTTGTTTTAATCTAAAGAAAAAAAGAGAGTTCAATTAAATGGAAATAACAATTGCATTCCCTTTTTTTATTTAGATTAAAAAAAAATATTTTTAAGAATAGTTAGTGAAACATTAAATATGCTTGTGTTTCGTGATTGGTTACATGATGGGTACAAGTGGACTATAATGTCTTTAATGAAGCTAAATTCCACTTGCCATCGATCCCTACATCTAAGGAAGCAATACAAATGAATATTCAGTGTGATGCATTTGGTTTTTTCACAAATTGTTTACGAAAATATTATTTTAAATTTACATTAACTGGAGAATTCTCGAATTTGATACTTTCTTGGTTGGAGAAGACACTAAAATAATCTCCACTGACCATCTGATTTCTCTTCTCACATCCATCTCCTTGCCCTTCATGTCCCATCTCTTTGGTCATTCACCAAAAAGGCAATAGCTCCACCCCCCTCCCTTTATTGACAGCTTCATAGCAGTGACGTAGCTAGGGTTGCATTCACCCATGTGGTATCATGGTACCCATGTCCACCTTTTCTGACTTCTATAATGTATTGCTTTTTGTTAAAATAAGTACCAGTGTAACAATGACAAGAAAAAAACAAAGTAATTAAAGATCAAGAGGTAAATGCATCACGATCTGTCACAACTATAAGTTATTATATCTATGAACATCACATTAACTTAACTTAAAGTTTTTTTTCATGTTCTTTAAAACTGCAAACCTGTCAATGACTTTATCAAAAATCAATATTCTTTACCTCATCACCTCAATTGATGTAAAGAGTACTTGTTTGGTGAAATCAATCTTATTAAAAAACAGTTTTTAAATGTATATTTTTTCTGTAACTGCTATTGTTTATGTGGGGGTTGGTGAGCCCAGCACTTGGGGGGGGGGGGGGGAAGATTTGATCAAAAAAAAAAAAAAAAAATTTTTTTTTTTTCATTGGTCTTTAGATCTCCAGTTAATAAATTCATTTTTATTTGTTGGATTGTTTTTATTATATTACTTGGTTCTAACATCTTCATTAAGCCCACATTTTTCCAACGAGTTAAACTTTAATACACAGCTTATCACTAAACAAAAACACTTTTTACAAGGGATTTAAGGAGCCTTGATAGACTGTGAAATATATTTAGATAAACATTTGAATCTAAATAAGACAGCCTTTTGTTTAAAATAGCAGTCAACTGTCCAGTTGAGTTACAAATTCTCCCATCCCCACCCCTCCAAAAATGGTAATTAAATTTTAAAAAAAAGAAAATGCAAGTAAAAATATACCCTATACTTTCATGTATATCTGTAACAGCCAAACAAATAAAAATATGATAATATAATATAAAAAACAATATTGTGTGAATTGCCATTGAGTCAATTTACTTGTTTTGTTATTATAAAGTCAATAGCTCTAGCTCCAGTATGTTTTGTTTTTTTTAAAACATATTTGTGTTGCTACTGGTTGTAACAATTCTGAATGCACATATAAATAATTTTAAATAAATGAAGTCTTAATGTAAATATAATATTTCACATTAATTTGTTGTGCTTATAAATATTCATTACTGAAAATTATTTATTAAGTTAGTTAAATTCAAAGAAATAGCCTTTAAATGAATTGACATAGAAAGATTATAAAAATTACATTTTTAATTGATATTAATATAAACTTTAAAAAAAATAATACTTAAAATCTTTAACACAGTCCAACACCCTTGTGATTTTTTACTAAAAAGTTAATTGAATTTTGACAAAAAGCTACTAATTAATGTGGACAAAGTCAGTCGGCTATGGCTACCAATAAAGCTACTGATGAATGTTGGCTGAGTCAGTCAGCTATGGCTACCATAAAGCTACTGATGAATGTTGACTGAGTCAGATGACTATGACTTCCAAGTAAAGCTACTGATGAATGTTGACAAAGTCACTCAGCTATGGCTACCAATAAAGCTACTGATAAATGTCGACAGGCAAACATTTGAGAGAACATTTTGGACAAGTTTATATCACACTGAAGGCAGTGATGGAAACAGTTTGGAACACGATTATATCACACTGAAGGCAGTGATGGAAACAGTTGTCAGTTGGAATACGATTATATCACACTGAAGGCAGTGATGGAAACAGTTGTCAGTTGGGACAAGATTATATCACACTGAAGGCAGTGATCGAAACAGTTGTCAGTTGGGACAAGATTATATCACACTGAAGGCAGTGATGGAAACAGTTGTCAGTTGGGACAAGATTATATCACACTGAAAGCAGTGATGGAAACAGTTGTCAGTTGGGACAAGATTATATCACACTGAAGGCAGTGATGGAAACAGTTGTCAGTTGGGACAAGATTATATCACACTGAAGGCGTTGATGGAAACAGTTGTCAGTTGGGACAAGATTATATCACACTGAAGGCAGTGATGGAAACAGTTGTCAGTTGGGACAAGATTATATCCCACTGAAAGCAGTGATGGAAACAGTTGTCAGTTGGGACAAGATTATATCACACTGAAAGCAGTGATGGAAACAGTAGTAGTTGGTTTGTATAACTTGTGCATTTATTCTTAGCAGAAGAATTGTGGAATAGAGGTGTTTAAAGAGAATTTAAAATAAATGAAAAGTCCATCATTCAAAGTTGTATATATTTAAAAAAAATTTTTAATATCAGAAGATACATCTTTAGAGTAAAAAGGACATTCTCTAATAAAACCCCCAAAAATGTACTTAAAAAATAGTTTCCCCTTTATCAAAATAAATTGCAATGGCCGTTTTTTACTTAATTAGCTGAACTTTAATTTCAAAATCCAACATGCAAGTTATCAACCAAAGCAATGTTTATCTTTTCAATTTGAACGCTGGGCTTAAATTTAAATTAATGGGCATTAAGTAATTAAAAACATAAATTTTATTACATCATATTATAACTAATTAATATTTTTTAAAGTCTTGTCTTTAAAAAATGTGCTAATTATCTATGCCTAAAGAAATAAGAGAATGATTAGTTTTAATGGTTCTTAATATAATACTATAAATACTTGATTTTAAACTAATGTAGTTAAAAACAAAATGTAGAGCAAAAATTATTGGACTGAATCAACCAGAGGCGTAGCGATGGGGGCTCGGGGACAGATGTCCCCGGGCGCCAGCTTGTTAGGGGTGCCAAAATGTGCTTTTATATTATTTTATTGATGAAAATAATGGGCTTGAGAGTTGAAAAAAAATAAAAAGGGGCGCTTTAAAATGTATCTTATCCCCGTGCGGGAATCTTGTCCCTCTACCCAACATACTTGTCTCTCTGTATAAAAAAAAATATTGGAAATACGGCATTTGTTACTTCCAGTGGCTGAAGTATTTTGTAGTGTTTAACATATTATCTCCTTTAGACGTCATACAAGGTAAAGCAATTAACAGAGCCATGTCATCCAAGTTCACAGAATAATTTATTGATACGCATTTAGCATGAAGTTGATTTACAATATTCCTTTAATAATATCATATTACAAGGATGATTCAATCTAATGTTTAGTAAAAACTAATTTAATACAAAAATAATTTACCTGCTATTTTTTTAAAAAAGTATTTGTTCACATAGACGTAGTTAAAATTTTTGGATCCCCTGTAAAGTAATATTTATATGACATTCTTACCAGTGCAGGATTTACACTGGGAGAGGTCCTAAGCCACACAATGTCCAGGGGCCCCATATCGTTTTAAATTACATCAGCTTGTCAAATAAAAATATAAAACTTTAGCAGGCAGAATATGGGGTCCTAAGCTGTGGCTGTTGAGCGTATGGGTCAATCCGCCACTGCCTCCTCCCAATTTTAAACTTTAAAACACATTCCATCCATCAATAAAATTCCGCCAAAACCCATCTGATCAATCCAACTAGTATGGCGCCCTGGTATAAAGATCCCACCTTCCGTAATTTTCTTGATGACTTTATACGATTCGCTTCAACACAAAGACTATTGTTAACTATTACAACTGTAATTGTTTTACTATTACAACTGTAATTGTTTAACTATTACAACTAACATTGTTTTCCCCACCGCCTTGGTGGACACACTACCATGTAAATCTTCCCTTGGTATTTACTCGTAGCTCTCTCGTTGATTTGGTGTTAAATTTCTTAAGTGTAGTTATTCATCCTTCAGTTAAAATTTCTTTTTAAAAAATATTCTAAGTTACTCTATTTCCTTAGAAATTCATAACTGAATATCTCCCTTAGTTAAATCACACTTTATTAATACATACTATTTCCAAAATGGATCGCATCTCTTTAAGTTGATCAATTTTTTTTTCTGGGATTAGGCTTGCAAAGCCCCTCCCAAAACCTTACACCCAGTACCACTCCCAAATTAAAGGGACACAACAAACACATTTGTATTTTAAAAACGCGTTTGATGTGATAAACTCCATTTTGTTACCTTGTAATGCACACAATTGTCAGTTTCGTTTATTTTGGTATACGCAGTTGAACAACATAATCCAGATAAGATAAGATAAGAAAAAAAAGTTGATACTATATTTTATAGCTTTAAATAAACCATTTTCTTTTTTCATTCAACGAACTTTTTTTTTTTTAAAGCCACTAATAAGAGTATTTTAATTATTCGTTTTTCCTTTAACTAGTCTGTAGCGAGACTTTCGTCGAAAATTTTAGATTATGACTAACTGTTGAGTTCTTTAGTGGGACTGTTAATGTTGAAAATAGTCTTGGCTTTTTGTTTAAACTGGGTTCTCATTTTTTTTTTTTTTTTTTTTTTGAATTTGTTTTTTTATTGCATAGTTTAAAATTGAAAATACACTTTGTTTAAAAACATTAAATTTT
>CAXITT010000915.1:239066-257041 GCA_964033795.1 Lymnaea stagnalis | reverse complement strand
TTATGCTATTAATGGTGTATTCATTTAAGTGCTATTTAGTGGAGTTCTGCTGCTAATGGTGTATTCATTTAAGTGTTTTTTAGTGGAGTTCTGCTACTATTGGTGTATTCATTTAAGTGTTTTTTAGTGGAGTTGATCTACTAATGGTATATTCATTTAAGTGTTTTAGTGGAGTTATGCTACTAATGGTGTATTCATTTATGTGTTATTTAGTGGAGTTATGCTTCTAATGGTGTATTCATTTACGTGTTATTTAATGGAGTTATGCTACTAATGGTGTATTCATTTAAGGTTTATTTTGTGGAGTTCTGCTGCTAATGACGTATTCATTTAAGTGTTATTTAGAGGAGTTATGCTACTAATGATGTATTCATTTAAGTGTTATTTAATGGAGTTATGCTACTAATGGTGTATTCATTTAAGTGTTTTTTATTGGATTTATGCTACTAATTGTGTATTCATTTAAGTGTTATTTAGTGGAGTTATTCTTCTAATGTTTTATTCATTTAAGTTCTATTAAGGTGGAGTTCTGCTGCTAATGGTGTATTCATTGAAGTGTTTTTTAGTGGAGTTATGCTACTAATGGTGTATTCATTTAAGTGCTATTTAGTGGAGTTCTGCTACTAATGGTGTATTCATTTACGTGTTATTTAGTGGAGTTATGCTTCTAATAGTGTATTCATTTACGTGTTATTTAATGGAGTTATGCTACTAATGGTGTATTCATTTAAGGTTTATTTTGTGGAGTTCTGCTGCTAATGACGTATTCATTTAAGTGTTATTTAGAGGAGTTATGCTACTGTGTATTCATTTACGTGTTATTTAATGGAGTTATGCTACTAATGGTGTATTCATTTAAGGTTTATTTTGTGGAGTTCTGCTGCTAATGACGTATTCATTTAAGTGTTATTTAGAGGAGTTATGCTACTAATGATGTATTCATTTAAGTGTTATTTAATGGAGTTATGCTACTAATGGTGTATTCATTTAAGTGTTTTTTATTGGATTTATGCTACTAATTGTGTATTCATTTAAGTGTTATTTAGTGGAGTTATTCTTCTAATGTTTTATTCATTTAAGTTCTATTAAGGTGGAGTTCTGCTGCTAATGGTGTATTCATTGAAGTGTTTTTTAGTGGAGTTATGCTACTAATGGTGTATTCATTTAAGTGCTATTTAGTGGAGTTCTGCTGCTAATAGTGTATTCATTTACATGTTATTTATTGGAGTTCTGCTGCTAATGTTGTATTCATTTAAATATTATTTAGTGGAGTTATGCTACTAATGGTGTATTCATTTAAATGTTATTTAGTGGAGTTCTGCTGCTAATGCTGTATTCATTTAAGTGTTATTTAGTGGAGTTAGGCTTCTAATGATGTATTCATTTAAGTGGTATTTAGTGGAGTTCTGCTGCTAATGGTGTATTCATTTTAGTGTTATTTAGAGGAGTTATGCTACTAATGGTGTATTCATTTAAGTGCTACTTATTGGTGGTATGCTACTAATGGTGTATTCATTTAAGTGGTTTTAGTGGAGTTATGCTACTAATGGTGTATTCATTTATGTGTTATTTAGTGGAGTTATGCTTCTAATGGTGTATTCATTTACGTGTTATTTAATGGAGTTATGCTACTAATGGTGTATTCATTTAAGGTTTATTTTGTGGAGTTCTGCTGCTAATGACGTATTCATTTAAGTGTTATTTAGAGGAGTTATGCTACTAATGATGTATTCATTTAAGTGTTATTTAATGGAGTTATGCTACTAATGGTGTATTCATTTAAGTGTTTTTTATTGGATTTATGCTACTAATTGTGTATTCATTTAAGTGTTATTTAGTGGAGTTATTCTTCTAATGTTTTATTCATTTAAGTTCTATTAAGGTGGAGTTCTGCTGCTAATGGTGTATTCATTGAAGTGTTTTTTAGTGGAGTTATGCTACTAATGGTGTATTCATTTAAGTGCTATTTAGTGGAGTTCTGCTACTAATGGTGTATTCATTTACGTGTTATTTAGTGGAGTTATGCTTCTAATAGTGTATTCATTTACGTGTTATTTAATGGAGTTATGCTACTAATGGTGTATTCATTTAAGGTTTATTTTGTGGAGTTCTGCTGCTAATGACGTATTCATTTAAGTGTTATTTAGAGGAGTTATGCTACTAATGATGTATTCATTTAAGTGTTATTTAATGGAGTTATGCTACTAATGGTGTATTCATTTAAGTGTTATTTAGTGGAGTTATGCTTCTAATGGTGTATTCATTTAAGTGTTATTTAGTGGAGTTATGCTACTAATGGTGTATTCATTTAAGTGTTATTTAGTGGAGTTATGCTTCTAATGGTGTATTCATTTAAGTGTTATTTAGTGGAGTTATGCTACTAATGGTGTATTCATTTAAGTGTTATTTAGTGGAGTTATGCTTCTAATGGTGTATTCATTTAAGTGTTATTTAGTGGAGTTATGCTACTAATGGTGTATTCATTTAAGTGTTATTTAGTGGAGTTATGCTTCTAATGGTGTATTCATTTAAGTGTTATTTAGTGGAGTTATGCTACTAATGGTGTATTCATTTAAGTGTTATTTAGTGGAGTTATGCTTCTAATGGTGTATTCATTTAAGTGTTATTTAGTGGAGTTATGCTACTAATGGTGTATTCATTTAAGTGTTATTTAGTGGAGTTATGCTTCTAATGGTGTATTCATTTAAGTGTTATTTAGTGGAGTTATGCTACTAATGGTGTATTCATTTAAGTGTTATTTAGTGGAGTTATGCTTCTAATGGTGTATTCATTTAAGTGTTATTTAGTGGAGTTATGCTACTAATGGTGTATTCATTTAAGTGTTATTTAGTGGAGTTATGCTTCTAATGGTGTATTCATTTACGTGTTATTTAATGGAGTTATGCTACTAATGGTGTATTCATTTAAATGTTATTTAGTGGAGTTATGCTGCTAATGCTGTATTCATTTAAGTGTTATTTAGTGGAGTTAGGCTTCTAATGATGTATTCATTTAAGTGGTATTTAGTGGAGTTCTGCTGCTAATGGTGTATTCATTTTAGTGTTATTTAGAGGAGTTTTGCTACTAATGGTGTATTCATTTAAGTGCTACTTATTGGTGGTATGCTACTAATGGTGTATTCATTTAAGTGGTTTTAGTGGAGTTATGCTACTAAGTGTGTATTCTATTATATGTTATTTAGTGGAATTATGCGTCTAATGGTGTATTCATTTACGTTTTATTTAATGGAGTTCTGCTGCTAATGGTGTATTCATTTAAGCGTTTTTGTAGTGGACTTATGCTACTAATGGTGTATTCATTTAAGTGCTATTTAGTGGAGTTATGCTTCTAATGGTGTATTCATTTAACTGCTATTTATGTGGCGTTATGCTTATTATGGTGTATTCATTGAATTTTTTTTTAGTGGAGTTATGCTTCTAATGGTGTAGTCATTTAAGTGCTATTTAGGTGGAGTTATGCTACTAATAATGTATTCATTTAAGTGCTTTTTAGTGGAATTATGCTTCTAATGGTGTATTCATTTAAGTGTTATTTAGCGGAGTTATGCTACTAATGGTGTATTCATTTAAGTGTTATTTAGTGGAGTTCCGCTGCTAATGGTGTATTCATTTAAGTGTTATTTAGAGGAGTTATTTTAGTGTTTTAGTGGACTTATTCTTCTAATGGTGTATTCATTTAAGTTCTATTAAGGTGGAGTTCTGCTGCTAATGGTGTATTCATTTACGTGTTATTTAGTGGAGTTCTGCTGCTAATGTTGTATTCATTTAAATATTGTTTAGTGGAGTTATGCTACTAATGGTGTATTCATTTAAATGTTATTTAGTGGAGTTATGCTGCTAATGCTGTATTCATTTAAGTGTTATTTAGTGGAGTTAGGCTTCTAATGATGTATTCATTTAAGTGGTATTTAGTGGAGTTCTGCTGCTAATGGTGTATTCATTTTAGTGTTATTTAGAGGAGTTATGCTACTAATGGTGTATTCATTTAAGTGCTACTTATTGGTGGTATGCTACTAATGGTGTATTCATTTAAGTGGTTTTAGTGGAGTTATGCTACTAAGTGTGTATTCATTTATATGTTATTTAGTGGAGTTATGCTTCTAATGGTGTATTCATTTAAGGGTTATTTAGTGGAGTTCTGCTGCTAATGGTGTATTCATTTAAGTGTTATTTAGAGGAGTTATTTAAGTGTTTTAGTGGAGTTATGCTACGAATGGTGTATTCATTAAAGTGTTTTAGTGGAGTTATGCTACTAATCGTGTATTCATTTAAGTGTTATTTAGTGGAGTTATTCTTCTAATGGTGTATTCATTTAAGTTCTATTAAGGTGGAGTTCTGCTTCTAATGGTGTATTCATTGAAGTGTTTTTTAGGTGAGTTATGCTATTAATGGTGTATTCATTTAAGTGCTTTTTAGTGGAGTTCTGCTGCTAATGGTGTATTCATTTACGTGTTATTTAGTGGAGTTCTGCTACTATTGGTGTATTCATTTAAGTGTTTTTTAGTGGAGTTGATCTACTAATGGTATATTCATTTAAGTGTTTTAGTGGAGTTATGCTACTAATGGTGTATTCATTTACGTGTTATTTAGAGGAGTTATTCTTGTAATGGTGTATTTTTTTAAGTGTTATTAACTGAAGTTCTGCTGCTAATGGTGTATTCATTTAAGTGCTATTTAGTGGAGTTATGCTACTAATGGTGTATTCATTTAAGTGTTATTTAGGTGGAGTTATTCTTATAATGGTGTATTCATTGAAGTGTTTATTTAGTCCAGATATGCTACTAATGGTGTATTTATTTAAGTGTTATTTAGAGAAGTTATGCTACTAATGGTGTATTCATTTAAGTCTTATTTAGAGGAGTTATGCTACTAATGGTGTATTCATTTAAGTGTTATTTAGGTGGAGTTGTGCTTATAATGGTGTATTCATTAAAGTGTTTTTTTAATGGAGTTATGCTACTAATGGTGTATTCATTTAAATGTTTGTAGGGGAGTAATGCTACTAATGGTGTATTCATTTAATTGTTATTTTGTGGTTGCTTATAATGGTGTATTCATTAAAGTGTTTTTTTAATGGAGTTATGCTACTAATGGTGTATTCATTTAAATGTTTGTAGGGGAGTAATGCTACTAATGGTGTATTCATTTAATTGTTATTTTGTGGAGTTATGCTACTAATGGTGTATTCATTTAAGTTTTATTTAGAGGAGTTATGCTACTAATGGTGTATTCATTTACGTGTTATTTAGTGGAGTTCTGCTGCTAATGGTGTATTCATTTAAATATTATTTAGTGGAGTTATGCTACTTATTGTGTATTCATTTAAGTGTTATTAAGGTGGAGTTATGCTTATAATGGTGTCTTCATTGAAGTCTTTTTTTAGTTGAGTTATGCTACTAATGGTGTATTCATTTAAGTGTTTTTAGTGGAGTTCTGCTGCTAATGGTGTATTCATTTAAGTGTTATTTAGAGGAGTTATGCTACTAATGGTGTATTCATTTAAGTGTTATTTAATGGAGTTATGCTACTAATGGTGTATTCATTTAAGTGTTTTTTAGTGGAGTTGTGCTTCTAATGGTGTATTTATTTAAGTGTTTTGGTGAAGTTATGCTTTTTATGGTGTATTCATTTAAGTGCTATTTCGTGGAGTTATACTTCTAATGGTGTAGTGTATTCATTTTAGTGTTATTTATTGGAGTTATGCTACTAATGGTGTATTCATTTTAAGTGTTATTTAGTCGAGTTATGCTGCTAATGGTGTAATTCATTTAAGTGTTATTTAGTGGAGTTATCCTTATAATGGTGTATTCATTGAAGTGCTTTTTAGTGGAGGTATGCTACTAATGGTGTATTCATTTAAGTGTTTTTAGTGGAGTTATGCTACTAATGGTGTATTTATTTAAGTGTTTTTAGTGGAGTTATGCTACTAAGTGTGTATTCATTTAAGTGTTATTTAGTGGAGTTATGCTTCTAATGGTGTATTCATTTAAGTGTGGTTTTTAGTGGAGTTATGCTACTAATGGTGTATTCATTTAAGTGCTATTTAGTGGAGTTATGCTCTAATGGTGTATTCATTTAAGTGCTATTTAGGTGGAGTTATGCTTATAATGGTGCATTCATTTAAGTGTTATTTTGTTGAGTTCTGCTGCTAATGGTGTATTCATTTAAGTGTTATTTAGAGGAGTTATGCTACTAATGGTGTATTCATTTAAGTGTTTTTAGTGGAGTTATGCTACTAAGTGTGTATTCATTTAAGTTTTATTTAGTGGAGTTATGCTTCTAATGGTGTATTCATTTAAGTGTGGTTTTTAGTGGAGTTATGCTACTAATGGTGTATTCATTTAAGTGCTATTTAGTGGAGTTATGCTCTAATGGTGTATTCATTTAAGTGCTATTTAGGTGGAGTTATGCTTATAATGGTGCATTCATTTAAGTGTTATTTTGTTGAGTTCTGCTGCTAATGGTGTATTCATTTAAGTGTTATTTAGAGGAGTTATGCTACTAATGGTGTATTTATTTAAGTTTATTTAGTGGAGTTATGCTTATAATGGTGTATTCATTGAAGTGTTTTTTAGTTGAGTTATGCTACTAATGGTGTATTCATTTAAGTGTTTTTATTGGAGTTATGCTACTAATGGTGTATTCATTTAAGTATGGTTTTTAGTGGCGTTATGCTTCTAATTGTGTATTCATTTACGTGTTATTTTGTGGAGTTCTGCTGCTAATGGTGTATTCATTTAAGTGTTGTTTTTAGTGGAGTTATGCTACTAATGGTGTATTCATTTAAGTGCTATTTAGTGGAGTTATGCTTCTAATGGTGTATTCATTTAAGTGCTATTTAGGTGGAGTTATTTTTATAATGGTGTATTTATTGAAGTGTTTATTAGTAGAGTTATGCTACTAATTGTGTACTCATTTAAGTGTCATTTAATGGAGTTATATGCTTATAGTGGTGTATTCATTGAAGTGTTTTTTAGTGGAGTTATGCTTCAAATGGTGTATTCATTGAAGTGCTTTTTTAGATGAGATATGCTTCTAATGGTGTATTCATTTAAGTGCTATTTAGATGAGTTATGCTTCTAATGGTGTATTCATTTAAGTGCTATTTAGTGGAGTTATGCTTATAATGGTGTATTCACTGAAGTATTTTTTAGTGGCGTTATTCTACTAATTGTGTATTCATTTAAGTGTTATTTAATGGAGTTGTGCTGCTAATGCTGCATTCATTTAAGTGTTATTTAGTGGAATTAGGCTTCTAATGACGTATTCATTTAAGTGGTATTTAGTGGAGTTATGCTACTAATCGTGTATTCACTTAAGTGTTATTTAGTGGAGTTATGCTACTAATGGTGTATTCATTTAAGTGTTATTTAGAGGAGTTATGCTACTAATGGTGTATTCATTTAAGTGTTATTTAGGTGGAGTTATGCTACTAATGGTGTATTCATTTAAGAGTTTTTTATTGGATTTATGCTACTAATCGTGTATTCATTTAAGTGTTATTTAGTGGAGTTATTCTTCTAATGTTTTATTCATTTAAGTTCTATTAAGGTGGAGTTCTGCTGCTAATGATGTATTCATTGAAGTGTTTTTTAGTGGAGTTATGCTACTAATGGTGTATTCATTTACATGTTATTTAGTTGAGTTCTGCTGCTAATGTTGTATTCATTTAAATATTATTTAGTGGAGTTATGCTACTAATGGTGTATTCATTAAAATTTTATTTAGTGGAGTTATGCTGCTAATGCTGTATTCATTTAAGTGTTATTTAGTGGAGTTAGGCTTCTAATGATGTATTCATTTAAGTGGTATTTAGTGGAGTTCTGCTGCTAATGGTGTATTCATTTTGCTAATGCTGTATTCATTTAAGTGTTATTTAGTGGAGTTAGGCTTCTAATGATGTATTCATTTAAGTGGTATTTAGTGGAGTTCTGCTGCTAATGGTGTATTCATTTTAGTGTTATTTAGAGGAGTTATGCTACTAATGGTGTATTCATTTAAGTGCTACTTATTGGTGGTATGCTACTAATGGTGTATTCATTTAAGTGGTTTTAGTGGAGTTATGCTACTAAGTGTGTATTCATTTATATGTTATTTAGTGGAGTTATGCGTCTAATGGTGTATTCATTTACGTGTTATTTAATGGAGTTATGCTACTAATGGTGTTTTCATTTAAATTTTTTTAGTGGAATTATGCTTCTAATGGTGTATTTATTTAAGTGCTATTTAGGTGGAGTTCTGCTGCTAATGGTGTATTCATTTAAGTGTTTTTGTAGTGGACTTATGCTACTAATGGTGTATTCATTTAAGTGCTATTTAGTGGAGTTATGCTTCTAATGGTGTATTCATTTAAGTGTGGTGGAGTTCTGCTGCTAATGGTGTATTCATTTAAGTGTTTTTGTAGTGGACTTATGCTACTAATGGTGTATTCATTTAAGTGCTATTTAGTGGAGTTATGCTTCTAATGGTGTATTCATTTAAGTGCTATTTAGGTGGAGTTATGCTACTAATGATGTATTCATTTAAGTGTTATTTAGAGGAGTTATTTAAGTGTTTTAGTGGAGTTATGCTACGAATGGTGTATTCATTTAAGTGTTTTAGTGGAGTTATGCTACTAATCGTGTATTCATTTAAGTGTTATTTAGTGGAGTAATTCTTCTAATGGTGTATTCATTTAAGTTCTATTAAGGTGGAGTTCTGCTGCTAATGGTGTATTCATTGAAGTGTTTTTTAGTGGAGTGATGCTATTAATGGTGTATTCATTTAAGTGCTATTTAGTGGAGTTCTGCTGCTAATGTGTATTCATTTAAGTGTTATTTAATGGAGTTATGCTGCTAATGGTGTATTCATTCAACCATTATTTGGTGGAGTTATGCTTCTTAAAGATATTGGAATTATGTTTCTTTATGGTGTATTCATTACACTCTTTAAGCAAATTTTGTTACTATTGGTGTACTCATTTCATTGTATTTAGTTTAGTCAAGTTACTATTTGTGTATTCACTTAAGCATTATTTAGTGGAGTTTTGCTACAAATAGTGTTTGAATTCCATTGTCAGTTTGTGGAATTATGTTACGTTATGGTGTATCCAGTGCACTTTTGTTTAGCCAAGATATTTTACTTTTATTTAGTGCAGTGATGCTAAAAATATTTTATTCATTCGAAAGTTATTTAGTTGAGTTATGTTACAAATGGTGTATTCATTTAAGTGTTATTTAGTGGAATTATGCTTCTAATGGTGTATTCATTTAAGTGTTATTTAGTGGAGGAAAGCTTCTAAAGGTGTATTCATTTAAGTGTTATTTAGTCGAGTTATGTTACTAAAAGTGTATTCATTCCCTTATTTTTAGTGAATCAATATTTTTGATGTATTTAATCCACCAGTATTTAGTGAAGTTATGTTACTAATGGTATTTTTATCCACGGTCATGTAATTGAGTTAAGCAACTAATTCATTCTATTGTTATTAATGGGGTTATGTTACTAATGGTGTATTCATTACATTTTTTGTGTGGAGTTATGCTACTTATGGTGTATGTATTTCATAGTAATGTTGCATTCATTTAACACCGGCTTAGTGGATTTATGCAAAATTTGGTTTATTTCACTTTTTAAAGTGGAGTTATGCTACTAATGGTGTTAAGTGGTGTACGTTAGTAACTATTATTTCATTCAAATGTTGTGAAGAGCAGTTATGTCACTAATTGTGTATTCATTCCATTATTTTTTTATCATGTTTTTATTTAGTTTACTTATGTAGTAATGATCTATTCGTGTACAGTTATTTAGTGGAGTTATGTTTTACTTATAGTGTATTCATTCCACTGTTGTTCCAATGTTAGGTAGTAGTTACATTCAATTGCCAATGTGGAGTAACTCTTTACCTAACTTGACGCTAACTTTCTATTTTCAATGTATGACTTGTGTTGGTTTGGAGTTCAAGTTTCCAATATTATGGCATCACCAAGACATTTCTGACGGCAGCACAAAGGTATCCAGGTTCTTCACTTGAGGTGAGCACAAGCTGAAACCACTTGATCTCAAAAGCCTATTGTCTTGAATGAGTGAAAATAGAAATTAGACAGTAATCTAAACAATCAGAAAAATACTTTTCTTATGTGAATGTGTCATTTTAAAAATATATCTTCAATGGCTTTAAACTTACTAATTTTGTATATATATTATTCTATTTTATGAAATTTAGGAGTTTTGTTGTGAGTTCAACCATGAAGTTCATCTCGCAGATCCTTGTTAAGTTTTCAGTGACAGATTCTACCTAAGAGACCTGCTTAATCTCAGTGACACAATTCTCTGGTATTTTAGTTTTTTTTACAGAGTTATTTCTTGATAGATACCTAGCCTACTGTTAGGTAGTATAGTATTTCCACTGTTAGTCAGTGTAGAGACTTTGAAGATTTTTTATATATTTAAATAATAAAAATCTGTATAGTTTCTGAGATGAATGTCTATTTTCAATTTTAACTAATGCAAGACTTATAATTATTCATACATCTATCTGTTCATTAAAACACAAGTTTGTAAAGAAGAATGTATTTCTAAGTTGTAAATTTTGACTTTTTTCAACACTATGTATATCCCCTGTGTTTTTTTGTTGTTGTAAGGTATGACTTTCATCTTCTCAAGTTTGGAATGGTTGGCAGAGGAGGAGCTACTTATTTGGGTGCTACAGATGGGGATGATGTCATGTGCTTACTGTAAGCATCTTTTTAGTTCAATGTTAAATGATACAGATCATTCAGTAAGCCAAGAATAACTCATATTTGTCAAAATGGAAACTTAATGGCACGTTCTATTAGAAACTCCCATAGAGCAGACAAATGTATAGCTGTTTGATACACTTGAGCGATTTCATTCACTGTTTGATACAAAAGCTGAATCTAACTTTGAAATCTGCAGTTTCTTGCAAAGTTATAGTGACAACTTGGATTGGGTATTGCAATGTTCCTCTACAAGATCATACTGCTGTTGGCCAACAAATGATCACACTTACGGCACACCAAAAGGTAAAATGAGCTTTTATGAAATAAAGTGTTAAAATTTAGTATTTTTAATTTTCAATAAATTTAATGTTTTGTTGTGAGTTCAACCATGAAGTTCAGTACACATACCCCTGTTTATCTTTTCCAGTGACAAAGATACTAACAGAGATTCCACCCAACAGAACTTCTTAAAGTCAGTCTGCTTGGATGATATAATACTTGGGTATGTTAGTTTTTTTTTTTAGATAAGTTAATTAGCCTACTATTGGGTAGTATCGTAAGGGGTAGTGGGTAGTATCGTAATTCCATCGTTATTCAGTAAAGTTATTCTGAGATAAGGTAGTTTGGTTTTTTCACAATTGATTAGTGTAGTTATTCTGCTGTTCTTTCTCTTTAAAGGCTTTATGTAAAAAGGTAATATATCTTGAGCTTATGTGGCCGTCTCATCATTTTTACCGAATCATGAGTTTTATTCTTTAGTTTTCACTTATTTACACAACACATTTGAATGATATTTCAATTTTTTTTTATCCATCTCTCTTCTTAAATTCTTCCTAGCTTTTCAAAGGAAACATTTTTCAAATTCTTTAAAGTGTTAAAACTTCCTGTCATTCTGGTAGCCACACTATATCACTGTCGCTTTGAAAGTGGACACACATGACTATGGACACATATAACAGAGGATTAATTTGACTTGGCTGTTACACAACCTTTCTCTCTAGACACTGTAATGTTTGGAACTACACAAGATCCTACCAAGTGCTAAGGGAACAAGTGAGTATTTTTAGTTAACTTCATTTAAGGGCTTCAGGGGGTATTTCTATTTTTGTTAGTACATGATCTAAATTATAAAATTGATGCTGTATATGTTTAGTATTTTAAGTATGTATAACTAAATTATGTGGTTTTTTTTTAATTCTGTAAAATTAAATGCAAAAAAAAAAAAAAAAATTAAAAAATGTTTAATTGCTATGTCCAAAAAAAAAGAAAACAGAAGACAAGGAGAGATATTTGAAATTTAAGCCACCACCCCTTTTGGTTTAAAAAAAAAAAAAAAATAAAAAAAAATAATTTTTTGTTATTACATGATCTAAATTATAAAATTGATGCTGTATATGTTTATTTTTTTAAGTATGTATAACTAAATTATGTGGTTTTTTTTTAATTCTGTAAAATTAAATGCAAAAAAAAAAAAAAAAATTAAAAAATGTTTAATTGCTATGTCCAAACAAAAGGATAGCAGAAGTCAATGAGAGATATTTGAGGTTTCAGCCACCACCCCTTTTGGTTTAAAAAAAAAACAGAAATAAAAAAAATTAAAAAATTAATTATTGTTTTTAAAAAAATGTATTATTTTAATAGAAATTGTTATTAACTTTTGAAACTATTATTTGCTGTATTATTAATTCTTATATCATTGCGGAACTATGCCCCATTTTAATAGAAATTCTGATTATATTGTAAAATTATTTGTTTGATTTAATAGAAATTATATTTAAAATGTTGTAGTATTATGTATTATTTTAGTAGACATTTTATTTACTTGTGAATCTAGCCATTTGCTTAATAATGAATTCTTGCTATATTATTGTGGAGCTATCAATTTGTTAAGACAGAAATTCTTTTAAAATATTGTATTTTAAATATGCATTATTTAAATAGAAATTATTTAACTTGTGAAATTATTTGTTTTGAAACACTATCTTATTTTTAAAATTAATTATTAGTATATGTTTAAATTTTGTTTTTGTTTTGGTAGAAATTATTATTTTGAAGTAAAATTATGCTTCCATCTTAATAGTAATTCCATATAAAAAATTTTAACTTTTAATATACAAAATTATTATATTTGTTTAACTATGTTTTAAGAAATTTGTAATAGCTTATAACACTGTTTGCCTTCCAAGAAATAATTATTACCTATGGTACAACCGTCTATTTCTAAAACAGAAGTTCTTTTAATTTTGTGAAATTATTTGATTAATAATTTGTTTTATGCTTTTTAAACTATGCATTATTTATCTTGTTAGGTTGTGTTTTTTTTTCCCATTTCTTGTCAACCCATATCATTTCCATTGCTGTCTCATTTATTTTCATATATTTTAAGTATGTATAACTAAATTATGTGTTTTTTAAAAATTTCTGTAAAAATTAAATGCAAAGAAAAATTATTTTTTTTTAAAATGTTTAATTGCTATGTCCAAACAAAAGGATGGCAGAAGTCAATGAGAGATATTTGAGGTTTCAGCCACCACCCCTTTTGTTTTTAAAAAAAAAAAAAAGAGAAATTTAAAAAAAAAAGAAATTTAAAAAAAACTTAACAAAAAAATTTAAAAAATTAAAAATTAATGTTTTAAAAAATGTATTATTTTTTTTTTTTTAAAATGTTTAATTGCTATGTCCACAAAAAAGGATGGCAGAATTCAATGAAAAATATTTGAGGTTTCAGCCACCACCCCTTTTGTTTTTAAAAAAAAAAAAAAGAGAAATTTAAAAAAAAAAGAAATTTAAAAAAGACTTAACAAAAAAATTTAAAAAATGAAAAATTAATGTTTTAAAAAATGTATTATTTTGATAGAAATTGTTATTAACTTTTGAAACTATCTATTTGCTGTATTATTAATTCTTATATCTTGCGGAACTATGCCCTCTTTTAATAGAAATTCTGATTATATTGTAAAATGATTTTTTTGATTTAATAGATATTATATTAAAATGTTGTAGTATTATGTATTATTTAGTAGACATTTTATTAACTTGTGAATCTATCCATTTGCTTTATAATGAATTCTTGTTATATTATTGTGGAGCTCTTAATTTGTTAAAACAGAAATTCTTTTAAAATAGTGTATTTTAACTATGCATTATTTAAATAGAAATTATTTAACTTGTGAAATTATTTGTTTTGAAACAATTTATTATTTTAATATGAATTCTTAGAATATGTTTAAATTTTGTATTTGTTATTGTGGAAATTATTATTATTTTGAATTAAAATTGTTTTTATTTTATTATATTTTATTTTAATAATATCCATATAAAATGTTTAAACTTTAATATGCAAAATTATTATATTTCATTTTTTTAACTATGTTTTAAGAAAATGGTAATAGATTATAACACTATCTGTTTGCCTTCCAAGAAATAATTATTATATATGGTACAACCATCTATTTCTAAAACAGAACTTCTTATAATTTTGTGAAATTATTTGGTCAATAATTTTTTGTATGCTTTTTAAACTATGTATTATTTATCTTGTTAGATTTGGTGTTTTTTTCCATTTCTTGTCAACCCATATCATTTCCTTTACTGTCTCATTTATTTTCATATATTTTAAGTATGTATAACTAAATTATGTGTTTTTAAAAAAAAATGCTGTAAAATTAAATGCTATGGAAAAAAAAAATTAAAAATGTTTAATTGCTATGTCCAAACAAAAGGATGGCAGAAGTCAATGAGAGATATTTGAGGTTTCAGCCACCACCCCTTTTGGTTTAAAAAAAAAAAATTAAAAATTAAAAATTAATGATTGTTTTAAAAAATGTATTATGATAGAAATTGTTATTAACTTTTGAAACTATCTATTTGCTGTATTATTAATTCTTATATCTTGGGGAACTATGCCCTATTTTAATAGAAATTCTGATTATATTGTAAAATGATTTGTTTGATTTAATAGATATTATATTATTATGTATTATTATAGTAGACATTCTTATTAACTTGTGAATCTATTCGTTTGCTTTAAGATGAATTATTGTTATATTATTGTGGAGCTATCAATTTGTTAAAACAGAAATTTTTATAAAATATTGTATTTTCACTATGCAATTACCTAAATAGAAATTAATTTAACTTGTGAAATTATTAGTTTTAGTATAAATTATTAGATTGTGGAAGTATCTTTTTCTTTGAAAAACAAATAATTATTATATAGTTTTGAAACAACGTTTTATTTTAATATAAATTCTTGAACTACTAGCAATTTTGTATTAAATTAATCAACTGTGATAAAATAATTGAAACATCAATTTTGGTTACTTATCTTTCTAAACATTAAATTAACTAGTTTTTATGGGGTTTTTTTTTAATCCAATTAATTTTGTTATTGTAGGCATTGAAGAATTTACCGATAGGAAAACAGGACGATGAACAAATAAGTAGGTTTTTAAATCATCACAAGAAATTAAGAATGAAAATACAGAAAAGGAAAATATTTAATTTAATCTTAACAGATCATTACTGAAGACTGTATAATTTCGATGTTGAACACATTGGCGTAGCTAGTGTTAGTGCCGCCCAGGCTTCCAATCGGGAGGGGGGGGAGTCCCCCCCCCGTCCCCCCGCCTTTTCTTCTTTTTTTTTTTTTTGGTCTGTTTGTGCATTTCACCAGATAACCCAATAAATATTGGAAAGGGGGGGGGATGCACGTTTTTTAAAACTATTAGGCTTAGCTGGGGGTTGAACACAAATCCAAAGTTTTTATTTCGGAACATTTTTGACTACATGACCATCACGTCAAGCTGGAGACACTGATATTTTAGAACAAAATTCTAAATAAAAAAATACACGTCTACCAAAATATATTTTTTGAACGATTTCTGGATATGATGTGTTTGAAGTGTAAAGAATTATTGCACTATAAGCGAAATTTTTATCGTCTGCTGTCAATTATCGTTATTCAATAGTCAACAATCTGTAGATCTACATCTTTATATTGCTGATATTCATAGTAATCTCTCGAATTATAAATACCATGCAGAATGACCAAAGTCCAGGGGGGAGGGAAGGGGAGTTTCGATTCCACCACTCGGGTTTGGGGGATAGACTCCCCTGTCTATACTCATGTATTTGCTGGAGTGCTGTCTAGTTTAACCTATATAGCGTCGAACGATGATTACAAAACACGCCCTGGGGCAAGATTTGATCTCTCACATTTTATGCCACGGACAAGATTACGAAGCCACTGCCATTTTGATTATTTCCCTAATAAAAATAATGTAATTAGTTGACAGGTTCTTAAGTACAGAGTAAACCTCACTGGTCTAAGCTAGAATTCCCCAGCCAATTAGTTGACAGGTTCTTAAGTACAGAGTAAACCTCACTGGTCTAAGCTAGAATTCCCCAGCCAATTAGTTGACAGGTTCTTAAGTACAGAGTAAACCTCACTGGTCTAAGCTAGAATTCCCCAGCCAATTAGTTGACAGGTTCTTAAGTACAGAGTAAACCTCACTGGTCTAATCTTGAATTCCCCAGCCACACAGAATTAATTACGGTAGCTTTTTTTTTTTTTTTTACATTTTTAAAATTCTTGTTTTGTTCTCAGTCCTATTAGTTATAAGAGCCAATATTTTTGGTGGCCTGGGGGCCTCTCATCATTCACATGTAAAGGCCCTATTGCAAATAAAAGAAATCAGTTACCATCGGGGTTTGGGGGGAGGAGTGGTTCCTTGTGGGAGATATTTTTTTTTTTAAAACTTGGTCTGAATACCCCAGAGTAGCAAACGCAAATTTGAAAATTTTTTGTTGGTTTATTTTCTATTTCCTAGAACATATACATTCAACCGTTTTCATTGGAGGTCCATAGAAATAGTTGAAGCGGTGGGTTAACTTGGAGGGTTTTAATTACCAGCGATTCAGACTACTTTCAATTTATTATTATACGTGGTTTTATAAAGCGTGGTACCCCAGCCAAGGGCTAGGCTCACCACGCTGTACATACAATTAAACAAACATAATAAAAAATGTATTATTGTATTTTAAGTAAATATAAAAGTTGGATGAATGGTAAAATCCACGGTGGTTCCGTCCTCAAAATGATTTCCCTTGATTACGACCGAGGCCGTAGAAAGAAAAAAAAACTAGATTAAGATTCATTGTAATGTGACATGTACTGATTTTTGTCCCCAAAAATCCTCGCCCCTTGGTTATACTTAGGTGTAAAACGTATTTTCTTCTAATTTAATGATAGCCATATTATCACCATAGTGTTTCACGTGGAACTTTCTAGCCTCACCCAAACGCGCACCCCCTCACCTACAAAACATTTTGTCTCCGAGCACCATTACAACCTCTGGTATTGTTTGACCACGAGTCGTTCATTCTTTCAAATGTCCCTAGTTATTTATTCTGTAAAGATGTAATCCGACCGTCCAGCCCCCCTTCCCCCCCCCCCCCCCGACCCCACTCGCCGACCGCCCTTTACGCCCCCCCCCCCGCCATGTACATTACATGTTTAACTAATTGAACATGATCCATTCCAATTTTGAAACAATTCCACCAACAAAGTTTTGATCTATAACACATTAACTCTTTCCTTGCCCCGGCTTTTCAAATACAACCTCAAAATTAATTATCTTGATACGACCTAAGTGCTGGGGGCGGTTAGTGACAAAAGCGACAACAATGAAACATCAACGATTTCTTTTTTCTTTTATTTTATCCATCACTGCACCGGGGCCGTATCGTGAAGTCTAAATAATAATAATAATTAAGTTAAAAATCCAATAAAACATCGCTTAGGGGCAAACGAAAAAAAAATTGTTTTCATTCTCGGGTATGAATGCATCAGTTATTATTCCCTACCGAAAAAATTACATTTCTGCCGCATTTTCATTGGCGCTGCGCTTACGTTTCAAGCACGAATTTTTGTCTTTCCCGCTACCTTTCATTGCCCGGGGGGCATCTTGGTGGCAAGCTACACGCTCGGCGCACGCGCTGTCAGGCTCAGGGGGCGACTCACTCTTGGCTGCTGACTTCGATTAAAACATTCATGAGGAGATAGTTGGGGAATGACGCAGTCAATATCTTGCCAAACAAAGCCGATAGATTAGCTACGAAATGCTTAGGGCGTGATGTGTAAACCCGGCCATAACAAATATGGGAACGAGGAAGGGGGGGGGGGACAAACGCGGATCCGATTTTTTGGAGGAAAAAAAAAAGGGGGGGGGGG
>CAXITT010000915.1:216331-228512 GCA_964033795.1 Lymnaea stagnalis | reverse complement strand
GGAGGAATAGGTTTTGTTGGTAGAATTGGTTGCTCGGAGGAATAGGTTTTGTTAGTTGAATTGGTTGCTCGGAGGAATAGGTTTTCCTGGTAGAATTGTTTGCTCGGAGGAATAGGTTTTGTTGGTAGAATTGGTTGCTCGGAGGAATAGGTTTTGCTGGTAGAATTGGTTGCTCGGAGGAATAGGTTTTGTTGGTAGAATTGGTTGCTCGGAGGAATAGGTTTTGTTGGTAGAATTGGTTGCTCGGAGGAATAGGTTTTGTTGGTAGAATTGGTTGCTCGGAGGAATAGGTTTTGTTGGTAGAATTGGTTGCTCGGAGGAATAGGTTTTGTTGGTAGAATTGGTTGCTCGGAGGAATAGGTTTTGTTGGTAGAATTGGTTGCTCGGAGGAATAGGTTTTGTTGGTAGAATTGGTTGCTCGGAGGAATAGGTTTTGTTGGTAGAATTGGTTGCTCGGAGGAATAGGTTTTGTTGGTAGAATTGGTTGCTCGGAGGAATAGGTTTTGTTAGTTGAATTGGTTGCTCGGAGGAATAGGTTTTCCTGGTAGAATTGGTTGCTCGGAGGAATAGGTTTTGTTGGTAGAATTGGTTGCTGGGAGAAATAGGTTTTGCTGGTAGAATTGGTTGCTCGGAGGAATAGATTTTGTTAGTTGAATTGGTTGCTCGGAGGAATAGGTTTTGCTGGTAGAATTGGTTGCTCGGAGGAATAGGTTTTGTTGGTAGAATTGGTTGCTGGGAGGAATAGGTTTTGCTGGTAGAATTGGTTGCTCGGAGGAATAGATTTTGTTAGCTGAATTGGTTGCTCGGAGGAATAGGTTTTGCTGGTAGAATTGGTTGCTCGGAGGAATAGATTTTGTTAGTTGAATTGGTTGCTCGGAGGAATAGGTTTTGCTGGTAGAATTGGTTGTTCGGAGGCGGACGGAGGAATAATTTGTTGGGTGGCCCGGTGGTACAGGTTGTGCTGGAAATTAGTTTATGTTTGGAGGAATATGTTGTATTGGAGGAATTAGTTGTTTTGGGGGATTATTTTCTTTTACTATATAGTATAGTGCGTTCAAAAAGAAATTTGACGCAAATTTTAACGTGTGAACTGAAAAAAAAAAGATTTGACCGAATTTCCATCGATCAATTTTCCTTCGATGAAATTTCTTTCGATCAAATTTCCGGTAACCGTAGTGGGCTGGTATTATAAAATTAAGGGGCCGTCCATAAAGTCACAATTGTCACAAATCTCAGACCCCTAGAGTATGTCACAATCTGTCACAAATCTCAGACCCCAAAAGTATGTCACAATCTGTCACAAATCTCAGACCCCAAAAGTATGTCACAATCTGTCACAAATCTCAGACCCCTAAAGTATGTCACAATCTGTCACAAATCTCAGACCCCTGAAGTATGTCACAATCTGTCACAAATTTCAGACCCTGAAGTATGTCACAATCTGTCACAAATTTCAGACCCCTAAAGTATGTCACAATCTGTCACAAATCTCAGACCCCTGAAGTATGTCACAATCTGTCACAAATCTCAGACCCCTGAAGTATGTCACAATCTGTCACAAATCTCAGACCCCTGAAGTATGTCACAATCTGTCACAATTCTCAGACCCCTGAAGTATGTCACAATCTGTCACAAATCTCAGACCCCTGAAGTATGTCACAATCTGTAGCAAATCTCAGACCCCTGAAGTATGTCACAATTTTGAACTAAAAATGGTTTTAATTATGAATTTACAACTTATACATTTTTTTTTAAAATGTCATAATTAACCATCACTGTAAATGTCAAGTTTTATACATAAGATCCCTGTCAATGTCAAGTTTTATACATAAGGTCAATGTCAAGTCTTATACCTATGATCACAGTCAATGTCAAGTTTTATACCTATGATCACACTTCACAGTCAATGTCAAGTTTTATACCTATGATCACAGTCAATGTCAAGTTTTATACCTATGATCACAGTCAATGTCAAGTTTTATACCTATGATCACTGTCAATGTCAAGTTTTATACCTATGATCACTGACTATGTCACATTTTATATGTATGATCAATGTCAAGTTTTATACCTATGATCACAGTCAATGTCAAGTTTTATATGTATCATTAAATAAAAAAAATAAAAATGTGTGATATCACATAATATCTTAAAAAAAAAAAATAAAAATTTGTGATATCACAAAAGACCTCCCCCCCCCCCCCCCTTTCCAAACCCCCTCAATGTTTAATCGAATTGTCATAATTTCTTAGAATCCCCACCCCCTCATTTTTCCCTCCGGACCATGACGTGCTTTATGGACGTTCCCTAACCGTCATGGCAGGTGAAATAAAAGGAGGTGTTTAAATACGATTTAAAAGAGCTGTCAACTCAAACGAACGTTCTTATAAATGGGCTTTCTCCCCCCGCCCCAACCCAACCCAATTTGGAAAAAAAACACATAGAAATAACATAATGAAGCAATGAATAAAGTAATTAAGTAATAAAGTAATTAAGTAATAAAGTAATGAAATAATAAAGTAATGAAATAATATGGTAAAAAAAAGTAATGAAATGACGAATTAGTGAAGTAATAAAATAATTAAGTAATGATGTAATAAAGTAATGAAATAATGAAGTAATGCAGAAATAAAGTAATTAAGTAATCAAGTAATGAAATAATAATGAAGGCTGAGGAAGCAATACGGTAGTGAAGTAATACAGTAACGAAGTTATTAAATAATGAAGTAATCAAGTATCCAACTAACGAAGAGATGTGAAAAAAAGTAATGACGTAATAAAGTGATAGTGATGATTGTTATATAACCAGATTCTAGAGAGTAGGAAAGTAGGTGTTACCAATTTCTTTTTTTTTTTTTTTTTTTAAAGAAATTATTTCAACTAATTTTAAAAGGATTTGAAAAATTTCAACAGAGAAGAAACACTTTTTTTAAAGATAAGTTTTATTCTAATTAGGCCTATTCGAATCATTTTAAAATTCAAATGTTTATTTCTTAGTTACTCTCAGACTCTATCGGTCTGTCGGTCTGAACGCAGCATGTGTGTGCACCGCTTTAGATACTTTTGCTGCATCATTTTAGTCCGGGCTCCTGGCGCTGTGCAAGTCGACTGTGCCTTTCCCTGTTCACTCATCCATTTCTTATGGTGAAGGGCGAAACTTTGAGAAATGCGTGGCATACTTTACATTCTTTACTGCTCCCAGCCAATCACGGGCGTCGCGCGCCGCGCGTGATGTCACCAAGCGGTTTTAATCTCGGCGTCCCATTGGCTGGCGGCGCGCAAAGTGGGTCACGGCGTTCCGCACAAAGTCCAATGAACAGACCGCGGGACGGGGGTTGCCTGTAAACACGAGTCGTCCTATCGCGGGGAACGTAAACGTCTAAGAAGTAGAAAATGCTTCACTCGGCAACAACATGGCTTTTTTGAGGTTTCGTAGCACTGACTGATAAAACCCCACAGACGTGACCCGTGGAACCACAGTCCCGAGGCCGGTCTCACGCGGGAGAAGTGCAGTTCTGGAATTTGTGGTGGTGATTAGTGAATATGTAGATACGTGTGTGTGATGTGCGTGACCATTCAAAGTTGCTAAGAAGTCGGTTTGTTTACCGGTATTTTCATTTCTGCTGTGGCTGTGGCAAACCTCGCTAGGTGAGCTGGTGTTGGAGGTGGTAATTTTTTTTTTATATTCATTGATCGGTGTTCGCTTTTTTTTTTTTTTTTGTGTGTGTATTTGACAAGCGTAGTTCTCGATTCGAGAGTATTGGTAGTCTATATTTTTTGTGCAGTAGTGGCTCGGCTTTTACTCATCCATCTTGTCATGATCTGGAACCAGTTGCTCTTGTCTTTCGTCTTTCGTTGACGGAAACTTGAAATAAATTGCAAAAATAAAAGTGTAGATTTAAAATTAAATATATTTATTAGAAATTCACAACAGTAACAGCAAATTAATCTAATTAATTATTTTTTTTCAATAGTTAATCAAGTCGAGATGATGTAATTTTACTATCAAATATTATCTTACTGATACAGGTGGTCACAACTGAACTTAGGTATTGTTTGGCCAAAAGATAAGATTATCGTAAGATTGAACACTACTACTACTGTGACTGTGATAGAGATAGGAGCGACTGTTCACGTGTGATCCGTTCGGTCAGTGATTACTTCACAACACAGTAGAGCCGACGGTTCGCGGCGCCGTGTTTACAGCGTCCCCAGAGTGACAGCGGCCACAAGCATGGAGGGCTCGTTCATGAAGCACGGGCGACAGTGTGACGTAACTATCACTAAAACCCACCTCAAGTGTTCGCTCAAGAATAATATTGGACCTAACGTGCAGCGTAAGTTTTTCACGTTTATCAATTGTTATCGACGGTTACTGTGTTTGCTTCCAAGATCTGTACGAGTTCCCTCCCTTCTCTCTTAGTTTGGGTTGTGGCTATTCTTTGGGTTGACACTCTTACCCCCCCCCCCCCCCCCGCAAAAAAAACACATACCCCCCTCCTCCGGAATGTTTGAGGCGTGCCGTTAAAACAGGTGTAAGACCTCAAGCATGCTTGTGTTGAGGTTTATTTCGGCTAAAGAATGTTAGCACGTGTAAGAAGGCGATGAAATCATAAATGTGTAAGTGTAAGGAGGTTAACATAAATATATGTACGGCCAAGTGAGATAAATAGCGCTTACGGCCCTTAAGGGTTGTGATACAAATATGTGTGTGGGGTGGTGATATAAATATTTGTGTAAGCACGCTTGAGGGAGTGTGATATAAGCACGCTTGAGGGAGTGTGATATAAGCACGCTTGAGGGAGTGTGATATAAGCACGCTTGAGGAAGTGTGATATAAGCACGCTTGACGAAGTGTGATATCAGCACGCTTAAGGGAGTGTGATATTAATTATGTGCGATGAGTATGAAATAAGTTTATATTTATATACAAGAGCGGTTGTTACAAATATCGCCATTGAAATACCATCACCGTGTATATACCATTACGGTGTAAATTCCATCATGTTTTGTAAGGGTAAACTGTTTATTACAATGGCTTACACTGTAATGAAATGGGACAGATTTGATATTGTCATAATGTAAAGATGTGTACGATCTAGGGCAGTGTTTCCCAACCTTTTTTGTGACATGCCCCACCAAAGCATTTCTAAAATTCTTTTTTAATATTCAAAATTTGAATGGTTTTCAACACTTCAAACGCTTATTTGAAATGGAGAGTCTAACAATTCTCCTTTTAAAATGCACGTTAAATAGTAGAAGACTGGGCTTTAAAATTCTAGAAGCTTTCTTTTTTCAAATTTACCACATTATCACTCAAATCGCCCCCCGTGTGGGGCGTGGACCACACGTTGAGAAACACTGACCTAGAGGTATCGGCATACGGAGAATATAAAGGTAGACTATACCATTTTAAATCCACTGCCTGTCAATGAGAATCCAAGCTGTCTCTCTAGTGACGAGAGTCTAGTCCATGTGACTGAGATGGACTTAGCAATAACACTCTAATCTCGTACCCAGAATTTTTAATAGCTTTCCTGTCCAATAAGAATACTTTTTTTTTTTAAAGGTTTAAGCAGGCAGGGCCTGGGATTGGTGGCGCTAATTATAGAACACATGAGTTAGGCCAGTTATATCCAGATTAGTATTGCCGTACTAACAATCCGCTTGAATAGTCAGAAAGAACACCATCCGCCCCAAAATAGGATAAATAATGCCTGCCCCCCCCCCCCAATCCGAACTGAATCACCCCACTTCGCCGTATGCCAATGAANAATCCGAACTGAATCACCCCCCTTCGCCGTATGCCAATGAATGGTTGTCCCCTGAAGATCCCCCCCCCCCCTTCCTTTTCCCTAATGTAGAGGGACGAATTTCCCCAAGATATCTTATATCACAAGTTAAACATTCCCCATAATGGTCTTCTTGGTAAATGTTTTAGCAGTTTGTCACCACATGGTACCGAGAATGTACCTCCTACCGGGTATGTTAGCACATCATACCGAGAATTTAGCACTCTGTATCGGGCATGTTAGCACATCCTACCAAGTATTTTAGCACATTGTATCGAGTATGTTAGCACATCGTACCGAGTATGTTAGCACATCGTACCAAATATTTTAGCACATTGTATCGGGTAGGTTAGCACATTGAGTCGGGTATGTTAGCACATCGTACCGGTTATGTACGGTGTTCAATGTATTTTGGCATACTGTATCGGGTATGTTAGCACATTCTATCGGTTATGTTAGCACATCATACCGGGTATGTATGCACATCGTACCGGGTATTTTATGCCATCGTACCGAGTATTTTTAGCACATTGTACTGAGTTCTTTAGCACATTGTACCGAATATGTTAGCACATCGACATATAAAGATTTACCCATATCACGTCATTATTATTTTTTTTACGACCACTTTTAGGAAGCCCAATACCCAATTTCTCTCCGTTGGTGTTAAACAGCGCCACGTGAGAACCACTGATCAAATGTATCTTCTTTTATCCTTGCCTTAAAAAAAGGTCAACATTTTGTTGCAAAATGTAAAAGAAAAGAAATGTTTCCCCTGATCACTCCACTAATAAAGTTGTACACCGACAACCTGGACGGTTATTGTCTGGCCTGGCCGACATAGAGGTCGTTAAACTCGCCAGGTCCCAGGTCAGTGGTGCAACAATCAATAAGTCAGTGGTGCAGCCCTCAGTAGGTCAGTGATGCAGCAATCAATAGGTAAGTGGTGCAACAATCAATAGGTCAGTGGTGCAGCCCTTAGTAGGTCAGTGATGCAGCAATCAATAGGTCAGTGGTGAGACACTCAGTAGGTCAGTGGTGCAACAATCAATAGGTCAATGGTGCAACAATCAGTAGGTCAGTGGTGCAACACTCAGTAGGTCAGTGGTGCAGCAATCAGTAGGTCACCTGGTGCAGCAATCAATAGGTCAGTGGTGCAGCAATCAGTAGGTCAGTGGTGCAGCACTCAGTAGGTCAGTGGTGCAGCACTCAGTTGGTCAGTGGTGCAGCACTCAGTAGGTCAGTGGTGCAACAATCAGTAGGTCAGTGGTACAACAATAAATAGGTCAGTGGTGCAACAATCAGTAGGTCAGTGGTGCACCAATCAATGCGTAAGGGTGGTCCGACCAGGCGACACTTTTTTCCCCTTTTATGGGGGGGGGGGCGGGCGGGCGCGGCATTTTCGGGCAGCTACGGACATTTTTGTTCTTGGAGGAGGGCGACAAAAAAGCTTGTCCCGCCTGGGGCGGCACCAACCCTCGCTACGCCACTGATAGTAGAGAATGTCTGCTCACAGACTTACGATATGTCTGACTACTAGCATTAAAGTATAACGTCTGTCCACTCAGCGTGCCGTTCAGCCACGCTCTCAATGCAAAGATAAGCTCAAGACAACCCAAAGATAAGCCCAGCCAGTCATCTGTTTACAATCATGCAGGATTTTACGAAGACGCTTCTGTGCGCCTAAATTTGTGACCTTGAGTGTGTAATAAACCTTCTCCCACTCACCGCCTCATTCTATCACACTCTTGTATCTCTCACTCCACTCGTTCATTCTCCGCCCTTACTTTATATTACATGTGCGGCCTGTACTCGAGTAATCTCCATGCGTTTCTGTTGTAAAAATGATGTTGGTTGTCTTATTGTGGCACGTCTTTATGGGTGGTGTTTGCCTTATTGTGGCCCGTCTCCATTGGTGGTGTTTGTCTTATTGTGGCCCGTCTCCATTGGTGGTGTTTGCCTTATTGTGGCCCGTCTCCATTGGGGGTGTTTGCCTTATTTTGACCCGTCTCCATTGGTGGTGTTTGCCTTATTTTGACCCGTCTCCATTGGTGGTGTTTGTCTTATTGTGGCCCGTCTCCATTGGTGGTGTTTGTCTTATTGTGGCCCGTCTCCATTGGTGGTGTTTGCCTTATTGTGGCCCGTCTCCATTGGTTGTGTTTGTCTTATTGTGGCCCGTCTCCATTGGTGGTGTTTGCCTTATTTTGACCCGTCTCCATTGGTGGTGTTTGTCTTATTGTGGCCCGTCTCCATTGGTGGTGTATGTCTTATTGTGGCCCGTCGCCATTGGTGGTGTTTGTCTTATTGTGGCACGTCTTCAATGGTGGTGTTTGTCTTATTGTGGCACGTCTTCGTTGGTGGTGTTTGTCTTATTGTGGCTCGTCTCCATTGGTGGTGTTTGCCTTATTTTGACCCGTCTCCATTGGTGGTGTTTGTCTTATTGTGGCCCGTCTCCATTGGTGGTGTTTGTCTTATTGTGGCCCGTCGCCATTGGTGGTGTTTGTCTTATTGTGGCACGTCTCCAATGGTGGTGTTTGTCTTATTGTGGCACGTCTCCATTGGTGGTGTTTGTCTTATTGTGGCACGTCTTTATGGGTGGTGGTTGCCTTATTTTGACCCGTCTTTTTGGGTGGTTGTTGCCTTATTGCCTGTCTCCATTGGTGTTGTAACATATCGCCAGGTACATAATGATGGAGGCATGTTGCACATTGACCTAATTACTATTTATAGACAGATTTAATGCGAACCCCACTTCTATTTTCTTACCTTAAATGGGACACATTTTAGGAGACCAAAGAATTGAGTCTTCTTCCTGTCACCGTCAACTCAGTGTCTGTAGCGGATATTGGTGGATTATTTAGACAAACAAAGAAATGGCCGAATGCTTGTTGTGTAATGTACAGGTAATTGTTGACCAGACGATTTGTCATGTACAGGTAATTGTTGACAAGACTAGTTGCTCAGCTGGGTAGAGAAAATCCCTTTTCATACAGACAGTTTCAGGAAAACAGATCTTTTGTGATAATGCAATGCCAAATATGACGCTCTATATCTCGAATACTATGAAGATTACAAATCATTTACGCCACCGACATTTGTACACCATTATATTTTGAGCATCTTGAGTGAAAAGTTATAAAGGACCTTAATGCTACCACGAGCTAGTCGCGCCAAACAAGGACAGGACTTAACTAGGCTAGGGATCAATTTTCGTCACTAGTACTTTTCCTACTTATGGATGACCTGGATAGATTTACAAAAAAATATATAAAAAAACATCACTACGACCTGTGCATTGTCTTTGTGTGTTTCTGCAGGCTCATAAAACTTACATTGTAAAAACATTAAATTGTATCAAAAATAATAAATAAATAAAAAGAAAAGACAGAGACACAGCTGCAACATAGACACAGCTAAAGCAGAGACACAGCTCCAGCAGAGACACGGCTTTACAAGTTTTTACACGTTCTCGCAGTGATTGTACTGTCAGTCTTGTGCTGCCCAGTGGAATGACTGCTATGAGTGGACTTCTAGAAGAGTGGTCATTCTCACACTGTGGTACATCGATCACTTGCAAGTGTGGCATAATACGTTGTTCTATGTGAGTGGTCGCCAAGTCGTGGTTCGCGGGCCGCATGCGGCTCTTTAGCGACCTGAGCGCGGCTTGGCCAGCCGGCCACAAATCGGTTTTGACTCCGAAAAACATGGTCTTGAAAAGAAATATGGCTCTCTAACAAATTTTAATCATCCTGCTGCTGATTTTTTTGGCTCTTTTGACTAATGAGTTTTCTTACCTCTGTTCTAGGTGGTACATTTAGTTAAGATGTACCAAAAATGACACATAAATGTACATTAAATCCACATACTTTTTTTGCTATCACATCATTTAAGCGTTACAACATTCCAACAGTTTGAGAAACCCTGTAGAAGTGCATGTTAAAAACCCACCTGTTTTTGCTTAAGGGATACGATTGGACAGTTTTCTCGAGAGGTTTATATCTGCCCGTTAGTGATTGGCTAATGTTCTCTAGATATTTATGTCTGTGCGTCAACTTTGGAACTCTTGTAATTAATTATTTAATCTTATAATTAAATCCTTTCTATTACCTTCGCTTTGGTTTCTTGGCTGGCTGGAAAAATCCTCGGACGTCTAATCGACCCACTTTCCGTCCACCTATCGAGCTGAAACTTGGCACATAGACTCGTTGCCGATGACTACACATTCTTTCAAATTTTCAGTCTCAAAAATTGTGTTTTCCTGTTGTTCCTGTTATTGCAGGTGAAGATGAAGGGAATATGATGACACAGATTTCATGAAATAAAATTCCCGATACCTGCGCTAAATGAGATTATTATTTTTTTTTAAATATCGTACGTGCGTTTTGGTGCGTAATATATACATCTTTTTTTTTTTTTTTTTTGTTGTTGTTGAAATATTTGGTGAAATAAATCTGAGGTTTTAATCGTTGATGAAAAGTTGTGTTGTTCAAGTGCGAGGCAATTTATTTGCCATTTTTTCGTTTTTCTTTTTTTTTTTTTTTTTTGTTGTTGTTGAAATATTTGGTGAAATAAATCTGAGGTGTTAATCGTTGATGAAAAGTTGTGTTGGTCAAATGCGAGGCAATTTATCTGCCATTTTTTCGTTTTGAAGTTATCTTTCACCTGTTCGCTTTGTATGGTGTTCGAGGATAAATTGTCGGACGGAAATGTTTTTATTATTGTTTTTTTTTAATGTTTATTAAAGGAAATTGCGTGTGGAGTGGGAAAATGTCAACTTTTAAATAATTTTTTTAAATGTTTTTTTTTTCCCAACTAATTCTTTTAGAACAAACTTCTGTTCCAACAATTTTCGACCGACAAACCAAAATAATGTCTTCCTTACAAATTCCCATTAACCTTTTCAAATACATAATGTGTGATACATAGATTAGTTAGACTTCAAGTAAAGGCAAGGACAAGTAGATCTATAATAGGTGTAGTTGTTTTTTTTAAAGTATAAATTTAACGTTGTTACATCACGTCATTCATGAACAAACCAATCCACACACACGTAGTCACATACACACACACACACACGCGGGACTGCACAAAGTTGAGATTCGATTTAAGTTTAGTTCTGACGTCATAGATGTTCAAATTATTGAAAAAAGAAGAAAAAAAAAAGTCAGAATCCTTTGTTCATTGTTATTTTATCGTTTCTTGAAATTTTATGAAAAATATTTTTAACATTTTCAGTTGTGCTCATAAATTGGGATGAGCAAAATCCATCCCGGGATTAGACTGAGCTGAGAGGATGTCAATACGACCGATTCTATCCGTCACATGTCACATTGCGAAACTATAGGGGTGACCTTTTGCCTTCTATGTCACCGGCCTGCATCATTTGTAATAATACGACATTATTCCAGATAGTCAATAATTATTGTGTTATCTTGTGTGCACCTCATTCTATAATTAAACACTTTAATCGTATAATGAAACATTTCATGGTATTAGGAAACACTTCATCGTATTATGAAAAACTTCATCGTATTATGAAACACTTCATCGTATGATGAAACACTTCATCGTATTGCGAAACACTTCATGGTATATATTACGAAACACTTCATCGTATTACGAAACACTTCATCGTATTATGAAACACTTCGTCGTATTAAGAAACACTTCGTCGTATTAAGAAACACTTTGTTATATTATGAAAAAAATCTTTATTTAAATTAATATTTATAAGGCATTGTTCTGTAGCAGTGGTTCTGTAGCTGGTGACGATAGGCCGACGAAAATGAACCTACAAAACTAATAAATGCATAACGTATATACATAACGCGAGTGCTGGGATGGAACAAGTGGGCATGGGCGTCTTCTATTATATTTATATAGATATCCATTGGGTTAAATGCATGGGCGTCTTCTATTATATTTATATAGATATCCATTGGGTTAAATCGCGAGTTGACCTTTGTTTCCATTGGGCCGACGGATAAGAGAAGTTGAGAACCAGATACAATATAATCAAGTTTTACGTGGAAAGATTTTATTCATCAGCGGAAAATAGATTACCCCCCCCCCCAACCCCGGTTTAACCGATAAAGTCGGTACTAAAAGACTATATCAAATAGGGATGTTGTTTTCTTAACCGATAAAGTCGGTACTATAAGACTATAATCAAGAAGGTATGTTGTTTGCTTCTCATTGAAAGCAAAGGTGCCAGTCAGTACCGTTAGAACAGCTTCCTGCCGTCATGATAAAGTCGCGTCATCAGCATTTGACTTCAAACAACGCAGAACAACTTATGGACAAGATTGTTATAGGAGAGAAGAAAAATTGTCCGATTACGCAATGCACTCTGTTTGGTTGGGATTTTTTCTTTTCTTTTTTTTTTTTTT
>CAXITT010000915.1:196719-206737 GCA_964033795.1 Lymnaea stagnalis | reverse complement strand
AAGATCCGACAGATAGCTCGTCCCGTTATGCTTTCTCCCGCAGGCGTCCAGGGACCATCTGGAAAAAAAGATACTGACAGCGGTGGGTGCGGAGAAAATCTTCTTAAGCGACCCCCCCCCCTTTTTTTTTCAACCCTCCACCCACCCACCCCTACCCTCTCCCCGTGCTTAAAAAACTTTTGTTGTTACTCTATTTACATTCTAACAGGCTCAGCTCAAATCTTCTGATTGCGAAAATGAATTGGCGCAGCTCTTAAAACTTCATTAATCTCTCTGCAATTCTTACTCGAGAGATATTTTGTTTTAGTCGTCATCTCAATACAGATTAGGTAGTCAACAAAACAAACAAGAGCCACATCCATTCCTTTTTAAGAGTCACACGCTGCTCCGGTGACGCGGGTTGCCGAGGGTTGCCGACCACTGTGGTAGATCATGATACGGGTGGGGGGGGGACACATGGAAAAAGAAGGTTGGGATATTTAGGCCTTAAATAGTAGTTGTGATAGCTCGGTAGAGGTGTTCATGGGCATTGTTATCGTTGCCGTGGTCATGAACCAGGCGACATGCTTCCAGCAGCGTGGAACAGCTGGCACCGGCATTGGCTTAAAATTAAGACTTAATCATTTGACCACTTACTGTTTGACACTGGTGGTTTTTAATTGCATGGTATTCATAAATTTACCCCCAATAAAATAAGTCACACCCCACTGTTTCACCCATCCCCTGATTTATTAAAGCTACGCCGATGCCATTCCTCAACACTGTCCCCATCACCTCACCCAACCCCTGATTCATTAAAGCCACGCCGATGCCATTCCTCCACACTGTCCCCATCACCTCACCCACCCCCTGATTCATTAAAGCCACGCCGATGCCATTCCTACACACTGTCCCCCATCACCTCACCCACCCCCTGATTCATTAAAGCCACGCCGATGCCATTCCTCCACACTGTCCCCATCGCCTCACCCACCCCCTGATTCATTAAAGCCACGCCGATGCCATTCCTCCACACTGTCCCCATCGCCTCACCCACCCCCTGATTCATTAAAGCCACGCCGATGCCATTCCTCCACATTGTCCCCATCACCTCACCCACCCCCTTATTCATTAAAGCCACGCAGATGCCATTCCACCAAACTGTCCCCATCACCTCCCCCAGCCCCGGTTCACTCAACCCCCCCCCCCAAACCTCCCGGATGCTATCATTCCACACTGTCCCGGGAGGGTAGAACATTGAACTCGAGGGGGTCATGGTCCACATCACCTGTGCAACCACTCGTTCCCACCTGTATATGGCGTCAACGGGGAATCAACCTTCTTTACCTTTTTCAATACACGTGTTAGTTGTCCGCCCCTGAGGGTAGCATTGATGACATGTGTCAGTTGTCCGCCCCTGATACTAGCATTCATGACATGTGTCAGTTGTCCGTCCCTGATGTTAGCATTCATGACATGTGTCAGTTGTCCGTCGCTGATACTACCATTCATGACATGTGTCAGTTGTCCGCCCCTGTTGCTAGCTAGCATTGATGACATGTGCAGTTGTCCGTGCCTGGTGTTATAACATATGTGTCCTTTCTGGAAAATTGCATTGAAGCAGTCATGGGAAGAAGAGAGCAAGTATGTCGAGTTAGACATCGCTGAGTAAGACCAACAAGTCCATTCGTTGACTTCACATCGCTGAGTAAGACCAACAAGTCCATTCGTTGACTTCACATCGCTGAGTAAGACCAACAAGTCCATAAGTTGACTTCACATCGCTGAGTAAGACCAACAAGTCCATAAGTTGACTTCACATCGCTGAGTAAGACCAACAAGTCCATAAGTTGACTTCACATCGCTGAGTAAGACCAACAAGACCATAAGTTGACTTCACATCGCTGAGTAAGACCAACAAGACCATAAGTTGACTTCACATCGCTGAGTAAGACCAACAAGACCATAAGTTGACTTCACATCGCTGAGTAAGACCAACAAGACCATTCGTTGACTTCTTACCACTTGGGTGGGTGTACATCGCCTCCGCATAGTGTAGTGTAATATGAGTGATTAATCTAACACGAACTGTCATGTCATCTGGCCACAGATTGTTCAAGGCCAATTTGATTGCAATAACCTGACTACTGTCACCCTTGCGAGATCTTGTTATTAAACTACAGTTGAGTTTAGCATGATCAGGAGGACAGGCTATGCTAGTCTTGAATGTGTGACGTCCCAGTCCAATATGGTGACGAAAGTGCTTGTGTTGTTTGTACTACCGCCCTTGAGTACAACAGGGGCAAGAGTATTCATCATGAGCAGTAACATGTTAATATGGTCTTGTCGATGAAGGAAATGGTTGCTTGATTCCGTTGACTTGTTTCGGGTCTTTTCCAGATAATAGCTAATGACCATTTGGTCATCAAATCTGTTGACCATCACTGGGCCAGTACTTCACACATTAAACCTATTGACCATCACTGGGCCAGTACGCCCGTCCATCAGATGTTGACCATCACAGGGCACTTTCACGAACATATTTACAGTACTTTACCGCTTATAACCCAAACCCATAATTTTTTCTTTGAAAAATCCTTAAAATTCCATGTCTACGTATGATGTGAACCCGTAAACTAAATATGTATTTATTTTTAAAAAATGTAAAAATGCTTTAAATTATTATAATATTTAAAAACTAGTTATAGCCCGCAAAACATTGGTGACAGCAATGCGTGAACTTCTAACTCACTTTAGTTACTTGACAAAACATGAACTCAATTTACGGACATCTATGAATCCCAAATTTTGCTTCAACCCTTACTCCCAGGATACGTCACTGCACACTTTTTATTTCACCCCCATTGCCCATGAACTATATTTATATTCTGATGCCCCAGCCACTTTTAAACCGAATATTTACAACACCATATTTAAATTTAAAAGATTTTATTTTCCGAAAAGAAAAGAAAATATTGCGCACCGAAAGCAGTTGCGTTATTAAAAAAAATATAAAAAAATCTTTTAACGTAGTTATCGGGAATGATATTGTGCGTGCTATCCAGAAATGGAAGCAGTGGCACCACAAGCAAAATTTATCATATAAGAGATACACTGTAATCATACCGATACAACTATGCTTTTAATATCTCGCCGTACTGATGAAGGCATTTGCCAAAACGTTTGAATTTGTATTTTGTGTAGTAATACCTGAAGCTTGAATGTACCTTGTTTTAATGCCACAAATCTTTCTGTCTCGATCATCTTAATATCCCGCCAAAGGGGCGCTACTTTACTTGTGCTATGCGCAAATTCTATGCGCGCTCGGTCGCCGACTGCTAGTTAGTCAAGAAAACATAGTTTCATAGGACATAGGCGTATCACTTTTAACGGTAATACAATCTTTTTTTTTACATGCGCGTATAATGCGTACCCCCAAGATTTTAATAACATTTTTCACCCAAAATTTCTCGCAGTAGTTATACGTAGTGATATAAGTTAGTCGATCAAAATACGAAACTCAATGCCCGAAAAAACCAAGACCAAATTTTAGTTTGCTTTAATTTATTTTAGTAAGAATTTCTTTAAAGCCAAGTTAGTCATGGATCTTATCGTTTCATCGACCATTTAATGTTTACAACCAAGCATGTTTATAGAAAAAATCTGTTCAAAATTGAATACATCTTAAAATGTTCCAACAATCAGTCAGGGGACAGTCTTTTGTCAAACCATCAGACCGACTCATGCATTACACTCAGACAGAGGAAAGAAAGTCCAGGAGACTTTTGTTCTGCTATGCCTATCTAATCATCTATATATTTTTTTTAAGCGCAAACATTGGCGACAGCAATGCGTGAACTTCCCATCTACTAAAGTTACTTGACAAACCACTGTTAAACCACATTTTTTTTACAACTTAAATTGAGTCGAATTCATTTTTCGGAAAGAAAATATTACGCACCAAACGCACTTGCGTCATTAAAAAAATATGTTTATCATTTAGGGTAGTTATCGGGAATAATATTTTGCGCGCTATTGAACTCAATTTTGAACCATACTTTCTTTGAAACATAAAATTATTTGTAATATACTCTCAATACCAAATACGCTGAATAGGATTAATAGGAAGCAGCCAGAATCACGCTAGAAGCGGTTTATATATAAAAAGATACATATACGATTACAAATACAAACAAATAAGTGTCAACAGGCTGCACATATACAAATATCTGCACAAATAAAAAATATATATGCATATATACATATATCTGCACATATACACATAAATGTTCATTTACAAATATCTGCACAGAAACAAGCACGCATACAATTATTACAGGCATATTTTTTTTTGGTCACATAACCTGGTCGTAATATCGGTGGAATTTAACTAATTTATTTTCAAGTAGTAATTTAAAAAAATTAAACAAATGAGAGATCTGGAACCTTTTTTCTTTCAAACAAAACAAGAATTAACGCATATGTTGATTCATATTTACATAATACATTTTGAATATACATGGGCAATTTGTGGAGTACAGTTACAGACAAAAAAAGTTTCTTAACTTCAATACTTCAATGTGTTATCACTGCTAGCAGCCATTACATAGTCTTATAAACTTTCTTGTTTCTTGGTCGGATTTAACACACACCAAAAAAAAATTTAAAAAATTAAATCCTCAAAGCTAAATTCCCGACGTCATAAAACAGAGTTGGATCTGTTGATATAACTACGCAAATTGGCGTGACTAAGGTGGCCCCGTCAAACGGCATTCATCTGGCTCCCGGTATCAAATCCTTGGCGTGAGTACCGACGGCGCCAAGTATTTTAATGGCCGACGTACGGTGCTGTGCCAAGTGAAGGAGGTAAAAAAAAAGTCTGAGGTTTGATTCGTTTAGAGACAGACAGACACGAGGAGAAAATGTTGGGAGTCATGCGCAAAGTGTCTGTCTTTTCTTATCCGTGTTTGAGCGAGGTGCCAGGAAGACTAGAGTAAAGGTGGTGCGAGGTGGGGGGGGGGGAGGGTGCAGTGGTTGGGTGGTAGAGAAAGGAGTCGTTACATGGATCCATTCGGATGGTAGGACGGTAGAGAAAGGAGTCGTTACATGGATCCATTCAGATGGTAGGACGGTAGAGAAGGGGATTGTTACATGGATCAATTCAGATGGTAGGATGGTAGAGAAGAGCCGTTTAATGGATCCATTGGCATGGTAGGATGGTAGAGAAAGGATCGTTAGTTAAATCAGACGGGGGTGATAAAATGGAGCCATTGGGTTGCCACGAGTAGGATGGTAGAGAAGGGGTCGTTAAATGGAGCCATTTGGGTGGTAGGATCGTACAGACGGGGGTGATTAAATGGAGCCATTGAGGTGGTACGAGAAGGATGGTAGAGAAAGGGGTCGTTTAATGGATCCATTGGGGTGATATGATGATAGAGAAGGGGTTGTTTAATGGAGAAATGTTGTGGTATAAGGATGGTAGAGAAAGGGGTCGTTTAATGGATCCATTGGGGTGATAGGATGATAGAGAAGGGGTTGTTAAATGGAGAAATGGTGTGGTATAAGGATGGTAGAGAAAGGGGTCGTTGTATAGAGTTATGGGATAGTAGAATAGAGAAGAGGGGTAGTTAAATAAAGTTATGAGATGGTAGGATGGTAAAGCAGTCGATTGAAGGAGGTCTGGTGTATATGGTGATAGGGGGAAAATGGCATAACGCCAAAACATGATGTTCATGAGGATAAAGTTCAACTACAAAGTTTGTAAAGTAAATTTTTTGTGTTGATGGACGGAAATAAAAACTCTCTACATCAGACGCGTAGCGAGGGTGTTTTGCGCCCGGGGACAAGATCCATTTGAAAGCGCCCCCTTATCTTTTTTTTTCAACTCTCAAACCCATTATTTTGACCAATAATATAATATCAAAGCACATTTTGGCGCCCCTAACTAGCTTGCGCCTGGGGACATCTGGCCCCCTCGCTACGCCTCTGCTCGACATAGTTCGTTGCTTTAAATTCTAGTTTTATGCCCTCGAAGAATGAGAGGTTGATAAATAATTATAGAGGATTCCTGCAATCTAAATGTCAGAGTCTACGTGCAGTTTGAGAAACCTTGTATTTACCAGCTCAACACCGGACTGCGATCGTTCTCTCTGCTCGATGAATTGTGTCAAACACCCCTCCCTTTCCCCCCCCCCATCCCCCCACCCTCCCCCCNNCCCCCACCCCATATGTCCCCATTTTAATGTAACCGCCGGGAGAACAGTGGCTTTGCTGAAAATATCGATAGGATTTGCTGTGAGCTGAGATTATAGACCAATGTCATGTCACGTCGACACCAGTGTCATATGCATGTAAGCGTCTCATCGTCGGATGGTGTTTGTTTAATTTGAACATTTCCTTGTGGCATATCATTCCTTTTCCATCGTGATGAGTGGCCGTTTCTAAAAATTCTTCCATTTTTTTTTTTTTTCCTTTTACATTTTTTTAAAAATGTTTAGCACTAAGGGTAAAGAGCATTCCCTTTTTTTCTATCAAAGTTGTGTGTGTGTGTGTGTTTGTGTGTGTGTATCTGTTTTGGGGAGTGTAGAAAATAAAAACTCTTATGCACTAATATTTGATTGTGATGTGATGAAACTCAAAATAATTTATCATTCATGTTATAAAGATGCTATATTAAATTTTCTTTCCCCGTGGTTGTATATTGCACTAAATATGTGTTGGAAAGTCTTAAAACCAAGAGTTTGATTCTTGTTTGTCTCTGTGTAATTATCATACTCTCTATAATGATCCACTCTCGTCTTCATGAGGATCCACTCTCGTCTTCAGGAGGATCCACTCTCGTCTTCAGGAGGATCCACTCTCGTCTTCAGGAGGATCCAATCAATGTCTGTGAAACATGGAGAAAAGCAAACAACATTACATTGTTCAATTAACCCTCATGGTTGCCATTAGGCCTTATTTAGGTCTCGCAACAATAATTAGTTGGACTAATGCCTTTCTGCCAATCAGATACCTGTCCCCACGCGGCTCCCCGACCAGTGGGATGGCAGCAGACTACGATGACCGGTGTTTGCACAAGTCTGATGTGCATTTTTACAAGGGCGGTGGAGGGAGATCAGGACTTCCGGAACAGTTCGGTCACGTGGGGCTTTAATAAAGGGTAACGCGATGACGTCAATTACTTCTGCGTCCGTCGCTTGAGAAACTATTTTAGAAAATTTAAAAAAAACAAATTGTGGCGTTCTGTAAAAGTAAAATCCCAGACCTGGGCAGAGGAATTGATCAGAAAGTTGTTTGGCTTGATATGAAGCTGTAGAGCAGGGGTGGGCCACCCTTTCGTGCAGCAGGGGGCGAAATGATACCCCCCCCCCAAAAAAAAAAAGATATTGTTTTATGATGGGCTTCGAAAATTCACTCCGAGTTAAGTTTGTAAATAAGCAGCTCCATGATGTTTTACTTTTTGTAAAAGTAAAAGCCCAGACCGGGGCAGAGGAATTGATCAGAAAGTTGTTTGGCTTGATATGAAGCTTGAGAGCAGGGGTGGGCCACCCTTTCGTGCAGCAGGGGGCGAAATGATACCCCCCCCCCCCAAAAAAAAAAAGATATTGTTTTATGATGGGCTTCGAAAATTCACTCCGAGTTCAGTTTGAAAATAAGCAGCGCCATGATGTTTTAATTTGTTGTAATTATTATTATCATTATTACAGTTACACAATTTTACACTTTGTTTATTGGGTTTCTAATGTTTTTTACAGATCAAAATGTGCGTAGAGTTGACGAAAATATTAATCCTTTTCCCGTAACGTCTCGAGGTAAAGGTTTCAGCGGACCGCGTGTGGCACGCATGTGGCACGCGTGTGGCCCGCGGATCGTAGGTGTCCACCTCTGTGGTACAGCAGATGTTCGAACATTTAATTCATTGTCAAATTTCATGCTGTCGGGACTTCAGGGTCCTCTGTGGCATTGGCGAGCATGCCCAGGACCGACTTAGACGTGTAGTTAAAATAAATGTCCTCCACCAACGTAGACACAGAGCGTATAGGATGAATCCTCCACCAACGTAGACACAGGGCGTATAGGATGAATCCTCCACCAACGTAGACACAGAGCGTATAGGATGAATGTTAACACGGGCCTCTGGATTTCAATCCATAACTTTCTAAATCATCTAGTCCATTTCATCCATTCTTACCCAAACTTTCCAACCTAAACCTTTCAACCCGTCTCATCCAACCCGTCTCATCCAACCCATCTCATCTAACCCATCTCATCTAACCCATCTCATCCCACCCGTCTCATCCAACCCGTCTCATCCAACCCGTCTCATCCAACCCGTCTCATCCAACCCATCTCATCCAACCCATCTTATCCAACCCATCTCAACCAATCCAGTCCTTCTAATTCACCCCTCCCAACACGTCCCTCCAAACCTAAACCAACCCATGTGTGCTGACATTATCTCCCCCTAATGTTTCATTTAGTGTGCTGACATTATCTCCCCATAATGTTTCATTTAGTGTGCTGACATTATCTCCCCCTAATTTTTCATTTAGTGTGCTGGCATTATCTCCCCCTAATGTTTCATTTAGTGAGCTGACATTATCTCCCCCTAATGTTTCATTTAGTGTGCTGACATTATCTCCCCCTAATGTTACATTTAGTGTGCTGACATTATCTCCCCCTAATTTTTCATTTAGTGTGCTGACATTATCTCCCCCTAATGTTTCATTTAGTGTGCTGACATTATCTCCCTCTAATGCTTTATCAGTGAATTGTCACACTTGTCACAACTCACCATTCGACGAGCTTGAAAACAGATTTTATTGAGACTTGTCACATGTTGACCCTGTCATAATTTGTTTAAACCATGCATGGAGCAACAAAAAAAACAACAAAAAACCAATGGTTCTTAAACTTGAGGATGATATCACTCCTAATCTATTGTAGTGTAAAACGTAAGGTATTTTAACCCTTATTTTTTGTTTCCCTTTACTTAATTTTAATTGTTACCGTACTTCTCCCTCAAAAATGCAACGCTTTCATTATTTAAACGCGGAAATAGAATGAGGGATCGGGGCGCCGTATTATTTCTTTAGGGTGCCGTGTAAACCTGCGTTGAACATCTAACTTGAACATAACTAGATGACGATCTGCCAACTGCCTGAATGCATGCGGGAGTCTCCCGCTAATGGGTTTATCTACTCAAGTGTCCCCAGATAGATTTGAAATGAGTGTAATTAATGTCCCGTTATCTCTAGACAAATAGTCGCGTCACAGCTCTCATTAGCGGCGGTGCAAACAAAAAACAAAAACACAAAAAAACAAAAGAAGAAGTTGTGGGAAAAAGTGGTAAGTGATTAGCTCCCTTGGTTAGATCATCAAATAATTCCTATCTACGTGACCGTCAAAGTTGGAGAGTTTTTTTGTTTGTTTGGTTTTTGCGTTAACGTATTTCTGACAACAAAAACGCCAATAAATTGTCATGCTCCATCTAAGAATTTCTCTACTGTAATCGTGAGATGAGTGGAATGTAGGTTGATGATCAGGGTTTTGTGGGGGGGGGGGGGGGGGGGGGGGGGGGAGAGGGGGGGGAATCGTGAGATGAGTGGAATGTAGGTTGATGATCAGGGTTTTGTGGGTGGGGGGGGTGGGGAGGAGAGAGAGACGGAGGGGTCTTAACTGGTATAAAATAAATGTCGTTTGGTGTTTGCGTGAGATCTTGCCGTGAAAAGTGAGTCCGATGAAGGTTCGTGAGATGAAGGTGTGTTAGTAAGTATCGACGGGGGCTAATGGAATTGCTTTGACAAGTGAAACTAAATTTGTCCCTGACCTAACAGGCCTCAGGGCAAACTACTCTTCGCCTTTAATCCGTAATTAATTTTAATGATGGTTTGTTTTTTTTTTCTTTTTAACAGCGTAAAGAAAAGTTGTTAAAGGCGCGAGAGAAATCATCTCAGGGGAGTGGGGGTGGGGGGGGGGGGTTGTTTCGGAAAAGGAAGTTTGGTGGATGGGTGGTTGGGTGATGTAGAATTGTTTGGGG
>CAXITT010000915.1:169938-189099 GCA_964033795.1 Lymnaea stagnalis | reverse complement strand
GGGGGGGGGAAGGGGGGGGGGGGGGAGGGTAATTTAAGAAATTACTTTCGTGCTAGTGCATATCAGTCAGCAAGGATATTCCAATTCCCATAGAATTCCGGTAGTTTGATCTGGATTGTGTGTAATCGAATCTGAGTGTGATTGTTGGATCAGATATTCCCTCGGGTTGTTTCAAATGAGGACGGGTGACTCTAAGGCAGCACTGACTCTGGCTCTGTGTTTAACCCGACATCCCACGACTGACGCACAAGACCGAATTCGGTGGAACATAGTGACGCATTCGATTTTGTTTACTCCTTCCATAATTTCATTGTAGAAACGTTCAGTATTGTGCTTACAGCTGTAATCTGTAAATGTATTGGGGAGGGGGGGGAATATATATTATAAAGTGCATTTGCTTGATTGGCTTCCATAAATCAGTTTGACTATAACTTAACGCTAGTCTAAAAGGTCAAGGCCGTTGTTGGGATAAACAGGGAAGATTCGGTTGCGATCAGTCTCAACTTAAGCACAATGTCAGACGAATTTCTCCACCCAAGGAGCGGTCTCGTATGTCTTAGGATGTCAATGAAATACGGGGCCAGGGTGAGTGCGGCCAAAAACATCGATTGGTTGTAAATCTTATAGTTGACTAGCCAATATACTCGGCGTTGCACGGGATTGCATTAGGACCCCATAAACCGATCCCATTGGAACCCTTATCCCATTCTGACATCGATCCATGTGCAGTCCCTTTTTCATGTGTGATCCCGATCGCGGTGGATCCCGATCCCGGTTGGATCCTAATCCTGCTGGGATAAAGATTATGATGGGATCCCAACCCCATTGGCATCCCGCTTCAAAAATTCTCCATTGGTACTGAGACAAAAGTTAACTCCAGGGCAGTATAGAAATGAATAGAACTAACTAACATTTCAATATTCCCTTAGATCCCACTATTTATCTCCTTGTAACAATTTCGAACTTTCTGGAATATTCTAGATTAAATTTAATAATCTGCTCGAAACATGTGTAAAAACTACTTTTCGAATGTTTTTTCTTTGAATACGATAAAAATTCTTAACAAATGACATAATTATAATCATTTTTCTTTTAAGTTAACCAAGGGGCCCCTGGAGGCCCATTCCATAACTGTGCCGATTTAGTTATGCCTGAGATAGGGGGCCTTATAAAAATCATCTGATAAATAATAAATTTAAAATTTGTACCATTAAAATCGGTTCAAAATACCATAGATATAGCTTTTTAAAATTATGGAACTTTCTGGAAAATTCTAGACTGGATATTCTTAGTTTTAAATCCACCGTTATGTCAATATGGACAATGAAGGGTATTGCTACCAAGCTAGGCTTAGATCCAGCAATTCGTATGGAACCTAATGTGTTGTTAAAGCTTTTTGATATAAAGCTTAAATAAGGAAAAATAAAATGGGGCCCCGGCCCCAGAAAAATTGATATTATGAGTTCAGTACCCTTCGGTATTTGAATATGGCTAATCAGGTGTATGTGTAATAAGTGTGGTCGAGATCCATCCATTCATGTAGGAGTATCTGTTGTTAATTTTATTTATAAAGCGCATATAAGGAAAAAACGTCATTTTGGGCCCCCGGCCCCAAGTGGAATGTTATAAAAAGTCATAACCCCTTAAGAGTTCCTCCCGGCTAAAGATGGATATATGTGCCGAGTTTGGTCAAGATCCATCAATCCATGTAAAAACGTATGTGGGACAAACAGAGCCACAAACAAAGAAATCCACAAACGTTCACTTTTACATTTTACATATACATATGATTGTTGTTATTGATGATTTTGTTTGTTTCCACTTTCTTCTCATAAACAAGTTTGTTACTGCCATTAATAAGTTTGTTACTGTCATTAATAAGTTTGTTACTGTCATTAAAAGTTTGTTACTGTCATTAACAAGTGTGTTACTGTCATTAATAAGTTTGTTACTGTCATTAACAAGTGTGTTACTGTCATTAACAAGTGTGTTACTGTCATTAGCAAGTGTGTTACTGTCATTAATAAGTTTGTTACTGTCATTAACAAGTGTGTTACTGTCATTAACAAGTGTGTTACTGTCATTAATACGTTTGTTACTGTCATTAACAAGTGTGTTACTGTCATTAACAAGTGTGTTACTGTCATTAACAAGTGTGTTACTGTCATTAATAAGTGTGGTACTGTCATTAACAAGTTTGTTACTATCATTAACAAGTGTGTTACTGTCATTCATAAGTGTGTTACTGTCATTAATAGGTGTGTTACTGTCATTAATAAATCTGTTACTGTCATTAACAAGTGTGTTACTGTCATTAACAAGTGTGTTACTGTCATTAATAAGTTTGTTACTGTCATTAATAAGTTTGTTACTGTCATTAATAAGTGTGGTACTGTCATTAATAAGTTTGTTACTGTCATTAACAAGTGTGTTACTGTCATTAATACGTGTGTTACTGTCATTGATAAGTGTGTTACTGTCATTAATAAGTGTGTTACTGTCATTAATAGGTGTGTTACTGTCATTAATTAGTGTGTTACTGTAATTAAAACGTTTGTTACTGTCATTAATGAGTTTTGTACTGTCATAAATGAGTGTGTGACTCTTCCTCTCTTTGAATACAACGTATTGCTTCTTTCCTTTAACTTTTCCCAATCTTGTTTGTCGCGACAATTAGAAGTACTTTCCACTCAATATTTGACTAGTTCGACTTATGGTTCATTGCTCACTTCCGTCCAGTTCATTGCAGCCGATATTCACTGGACTGATGTGAACCAGTCACTGCGTGCCCTTATTAAACTCTGCTAATAGCTGCCGCCAATGCACTATGTCTCGTTACCGTATCAGGGCGGTCTTCTCAGACCTCTGATGTCTCGGTACAATATTGAACAGTCTCCACACCACCCAACCATCTCTGCTGTGTCCTCACTGCCCCACCATCTCTGCTGTGTCCTCACTGCCCAACCATCTCTGCTGTGTCCTCACTGCCCCACCATCTCTGCTGTGTCCTCATTGCCCAACCATCTCTGCTGTGTCCTCACTGCCCAACCTTCTCTGCTGTGTCCTCACTGCCCAACCATCTCTCCTGTGTCCTCACTACCCAACCATCTCTGCTGTCTTCACACTACTCAACCATCTCGGCTGTCCCCACAATACCCATACACATCTATTATAAACTGCAATTTACACCTATTCCATAGTCACTCCAATAGTGATCAGATTCATCGGTACCAGCATGTTTGAATAAGTCCCTACATATACATCTCCAAGGGTCTATTCAAAGCAACATTAACAATTAACCCTCCCACAAAACAAATAACACCCCCCGCCCCCAATTTGGTGTCTGTCTTTAAGCCTACACCTGCATTGTGTCAGCTATTTGATCTATTTGAAGATCTAACTGACCATCTTTAAATAGTTCACGATTCCATTAAAGATATAACATACAGTGGAACCTCTCATAACGAGTTTAATTCGTTCACGACTCTTACTCGTTAAGCGAAACACTTGTTAAACGAAACAATTTTTCCCGTACAATTCAATGTAAAATACGATAATGCGTTACATGCTGAACAAAAGCTAATTTTTCAAAAAAAATTATTAACATTTATTCAAATAAAATTACTTATGAATTGTTAAGGAGTGTAACAACTTGGAATACAATTTAGATTTGAAACAAAAAACGTAAATAAAAATATGAATTTATGACAAATAATTAATCCTTTTTAACTAGAAAACTGTCTCAAGACATTTGTTTTTGCCGACGCTTCCAAATTTGACGAACATGTGTCACAGCATTAGCATTGAATAAATTTGTAGCACGAATAGCCACGCTCACACCTTGTTCTGGCTTTTCAATGATTTTACGTTTCATTTCAACAGTTTTTTTTTTCTTTTATGATTGTCTTCTTGTGGTTGTTTTTTCGAAGACATTTTAGCCAAGGTTATTACACTTTGCACATAAAAAAAATTACGAATACTGTCTGAATACAAAATTTGTAAAAACTGGTGATCACACACGAAAACAATACGCTAACAGACCGAGTGCTAAACACAGACTAACTCAATGGTTCTCAACCTTCCTAGTGCCGCGACCCTTTAATACAGTTTCCCGTGACTTGGTGACCCCCCAGCAACCTAATTATTTTCGTTGCTACTTCATAGCTGTAAGAATATGTGTTTTCAGATAGTCTAAGGCGACCCCCCGGGAAAGGGCCGCGCTACCCCCAAAGGGGTCACGACCCACAGATTGAGAACCGCTGGACTAATGCATCGGCGCGGAAGTCCCGGCTCACAAATGAATGTCAGGAAAAAGGGACTTCCCCTTTCTGCGTAACTCGTTATGTAAAATATCGCTCGTAAAGGAAGCAACTTCTACACATTACTTTTGCTCGTTATGCGAATTACTCGTTATGAGAGGTGCTCGTTATGAGAGGTTCCACTGTATTTTAAAATATGAAAAAAAAGATCTGAAATTGCTTGTAATCCAATCGTGAAAACGCAGGAGAGCTCTGGGTCGTCTGGTAAAAATAATCTCTATTTCTCGGCGGTACTGAGGTAATCTCGAGATTTAACATTCGTGGCCCAGGTTTATGTGGACTTGAAACAGGATTAGGGGAAAATGGGGGATGGGGAGGCTTTACTGCTCTTAGTTTTTTTTCTGGTACAGCCGTTGTACTTACGTAGCTATTAGTATTTAATTGATTGTACTTTATGGAAAAGGGAATTGACTGTCCGTGTGAGTGTGTGTGTGTTAAGACTTAAGGGTCAGCGGATAAAGCCTTGTAGATAAGCAACGTGATTCCTTTCCTCTGTTTAGCCAAAGACTTTCGGAAGTGCTCTGGATCTGTCGTTGACAGTTTCCTGCCTCTGTTTAGCCAACGACTTTCTTAAGTGCTCTGACTTTGTCATTGACAGTTCCAGGCCTCTATTTCGTCAAAGACTTTATGAAGTGCTCATGATCACTCATTGACAGTAAGCTTTTCCCCGGCCTCTTGGACATTCTGTCGGTATTTCAACGTGCGTTGTGAGTACACCATTTCTCTGACTTCTTCTCTGAGAGACATTGTACGTCTCCTCTAGTGATTATCACGGTATGATGTCAATCTGTTATGTTACACAGTAATAGGGATAACAAAACCACGTGTCATCTCATCCCGGGAGTTATATCAGTAACACCATGTCCTTCATTCCACAGCCCGGGTCTTATCGTTATGGTCTATTGATTCCTGAGGGACACATGTGTTCTGTTGTTTTGGAGCGTCCCGCCCCTTCACCCAACGGTCAGCCTTCTTGCTCTCTCCGTGTTTCTGAAATCGCTTGACCGTTTAACATTGAATAGATCTCTGGGGGTGATGCTAGCTGAAATAAAGTCTGTGTTAGGGCCTCACTTGGTATGTATTCTACTGACGGGCCGTTCAATGGCTAGGGCAGCGTTCATTGGCTAAGACAGCGTTCAATGGCTAGGGCAGCGTTCAATGACTAGGGCAGCTTTCAATGACTAGGGCAGCTTTCAATGGCCAGGGCAGCTTTCAATGGCTAGGTCAGCGTTCAATGACTAGGGCAGCTTTCAATGGCTAGGTCAGCGTTCAATGGCTAGGTCAGCGTTCAATGGCTAGGTCAGCGTTCAATGGCTAGGTCAGCGTTCAATGGCTAGGGCAGCGTTCAATGGCTAAGACAGCGTTCAATGGCTAGGGCAGCGTTCAATGGCTAGGGCAGCGTTCAATGGCTAAGTCAGCGTTCAATGGCTAGGTCAGCGTTCATGGGCTAGGTCAGCGTTCAATGGCTAGGTCAGCGTTCAATGGCTAGGGCAGCGTTAATGGCTAGGGCAGCGTTCAATGGCTAAGACAGCGTTCAATGGCTAAGACAGCGTTCAATGGCTAGGGCAGCTTTCAATGGCTAGGGCAGCTTTCAATGGCTAGGTCAGCGTTCAATGGCTAGGTCAGCGTTCAATGGCTAGGTCAGCGTTCAATGGCTAGGTCAGCGTTCAATGGCTAGGTCAGCGTTCAATGGCTAGGGCAGCGTTCAATGGCTAGGGCAGCGTTCAATGGCTAGGGCAGCGTTCAATGGCTAGGGCAGCGTTCAATGGCTAGGTCAGCGTTCAATGGCTAGGTCAGCGTTCAATGGCTAGGTCAGCGTTCCTCAAATAGTGGTCCGCGGACTGGCACGCGGACGCGAGCCTTAAGTTGCGAGAATATAATGAATAAATCTGACACTGGTCCCTAGTGCAGTGTTGAAACGTGTCTGCCTGTCAGACGAACTTAAATGTTTGGGGGACGCTGATCTAGTCTATGGGATTGTTTTAATATTGACATTGACACATTGTGTGAAGCATTTATTTTAGTGACGTCAGCACAATGTAAAAAATATCTAAAGTTCATCTTTACTAACTCAAAAATATTATACGTTCACAATATAACAATACCACTGCAATACTAACAATCTGAACACCCGGCAACACCAAGACTACCATTGGTCACACTCCATTGATTCATTCAACTTTTATTTACCTTATCGTTTCGACTAACCACACCACAGCGCTACAGCACAACTCACGACATTCCAGACCAACCACACCACAGGGCTACCAGCACAACTCACGACATTCCAGACCAACCACACCACAGGGCTTCAAGCACAACTCACGGCATTTCAGACCAACCACAACCCAGGGCTACAGCACAACTCACGGCATTTCAGACCAACCACACCACAGGGCTACAAGCACAACTCACGGCATTTCAGACCAACCACACCACAGGGCTACCAGCACAACTCACGGCATTTCAGACCAACCACACCACAAGGCTACCAGCACAACTCAAGGCATTCCAGACCAACCACACCACAGGGCTATCAGCACAACTCATGGCATTTCAGACCAACCACACCACAGGGCTACCAGCACAACTCACGGCATTTCAGAACAACCACACCACAGGGCTTCCAGCACAACTCACGGCATTTCAGACCAACCACACCACAGGGCTTCCAGCACAACTCGTGGCATTCCAGACCAACCACACCACAGGGCTACCAGCACAACTCAAGGCATTCCAGACCAACCACACCCCAGGGCTACCAGCACAACTCACGACATTCCAGACCAACCACACCACAGGGCTTCCAGCACAACTCATGGCATTTCAGACCAACCACACCACAGGGCTACCAGCACAACTCAAGGCATTCCAGACCAACCACACCACAGGGCTTCCAGCACAACTCGTGACATTCCAGACCAACCACACCACAGGGCTACCAGCACAACTCACGACATTCCAGACCAACCACACCCCAGGGCTACCAGCACAACTCATGACATTCCAGAACAACCACATCACAGGGCTACCAGCAAAACTCACGACATTTCAGAACAACCACACCACAGGGCTACCAGCACAACTCAAGGCATTCCAGACCAACCACACCCCAGGGCTACCAGCACAACTCATGACATTCCAGACCAACCACACCACAGGGCTACCAGCACAACTCAAGGCATTCCAGACCAACCACACCCCAGGGCTACCAGCACAACTCACGACATTCCAGACCAACCCTACCACAGGACTACCAGCACAACTCACGAATCATGGCCTACAAGTAAAGCTTTTAAATCGCTCCAATTATCATTTAAAATGTATGAAGTTCCGTTCGATTGGTCTCTTAAATTTGTATCCAATCAAAACCTGTTTTAACGCTTACATACGGTTAGTTCTTGAATGCAAAAATGATTACATGGGCAATTCAGATTTTTCATAAAACGTTATCAGAACTCCCCCCCCCCCCCCCGGCTGGATCGTCTGCTATTGGTTTGAGCTTGGTGCTGGCAGTGTACGGCTTCGCGAGCAGCTCCTCTTACAGTCCAATCAAAGATTAAACAAGTTAAATTAACCTTTTAATTACATTCTCTTGACCAGGCCAAGCATGTTTCACATTACACCAAGGATGCCTTTGATCAAGCGCTCTTCGTAGATCGTTATAAGGCCGTAGCCAAGTGATGTGTTGTTTACATCCGGGGGCCGTAGCCAAGTGATGTGTTGTTTACATCCGGGGTCCGTAGCCAAGTGATGTGTTGTTTACATCCGGGGGCCGTAGCCAAGTGATGTGTTGTTTACATCCGGGGGCCGTTGCCAAGTGATGTGTTGTTTACATCCGGGGGCCGTTGCCAAGTGGACTGCGACCTTAAATTGGAAATTATCTCTGACTATCGGATATGACTTTATGGTGTAGATGTCTTGAAGTTGATGACGTCATTAAACAATCCCTACAAATAACGTTGTTGGTATAAATCGTGTATAAAATGTAATATAGACCAGGGGAAGGGGGTTTAAATTTGATAGAATGTGTTGTCATCGGCAACGAGTCTATGTGCCAAGTCTTAGCTCGATGGTTTGACGGGACGTGGATCAATTAGTCGTCCGAAAATTTTTGCCAGCCAGCCACGAACCAAAAAGAAGTTAATATAAAGGATTTAAAAAGTGATACTTTGTTTCTTTCTGGACATTTTTCTTTTCTTTCTTTGACTGCGATGTACAGAGTCTCCCGACAACTCCACAGTCTGACTGACATGTCCCATTTCCCACAGTTGTTCCATGTTTGTTTATTGCAACGTGTCCTCTTTCAAGGCCAGTTTTGAATAGTTGCTCATGACAGTGGCTTGATGAGTTAGTGACAGATGCTATGACGTATTGGTGGCAATAGCTTGATGAGTTAGTGACAGATGCTATGACGTATTGGTGACAATAGCTTAATGAGTTAGTGACAGATGCTATGACGTATTGGTTACAATAGCTTGATGAGTTAGTGACAGATGCTATGACGTATTGGTGACAATAGCTTGATGAGTTAGTGACAGATGATATGACGTATTGGTGGCAGTGGCTTGATCAGATAGTAACAAATGCTTTGGCGTATTTACTACAATAGCTTGATCAGTTAGCAACAAATGATTTGATATGAGATGTCTTGTATTTCTTGTTTATGTCTTGTTGCATGCGTTGCTTGTATTCATTTGTATGTCTTGTTATTAGTTGTTGGTGGATGCTGGGATTGTTTAGCCTCCAGTGGACGCACTGATGTAAAATAACCTTAATTTAAGAAGAAACATTCCAGTCGTAAAGGGGGGGGGGGGGGGGGTTATTGTAACACTCTTCTCCTTGTCACGAACTGCCACAAGGTAATTGCTCAGCAATTTACTCATCAGGCGGTGAAAGAAAAGTCTCAGTTCCTAAGCCGTATATCTTTATAAAGGAAATCATGTTTCCCATGTTAATATTGTAACAGCGGCACAGACAAGGCTTTGTTGTTGAACTTAACATGTGACAGGGATGTGGGATGTTTTTAATATCCTCTTAGACCAATTTGGATCACGTGTCCTTGGAGACACTCTTCGCTGTAGGCAGAGATTTCCGTCGCTGTAGGCAGAGATTGCCGTCGCTGTAGGCAGCGATTGCCGTCGCTGTAGACAGAGATTTCCGACGCTGTAGGCATATATTGCCGTCAAGGCTTCATCGAACCTCTGGTGATTTATGTTCACATAAAGTGCATCCTACTTTAATCCATTTAAGGATGTTTAAGATTTATTTTTGGCTGCGACTATTCGCACCCGGGTACCAGAAGTGAGAGGTTGGGGTTTTAAAAAAAGTATTTAAAATCTTATTGTTGGGTTTGTAAGACTAAATGAGGTATCAAATGAAAGATAATTGAAAGGACTAAATGTTTGTAAACTTAATTCTTCAGTTTAACTAAAATAAACTACCACAAATGACATCCGAATGGGATTTAGTCTAAAGAGATCCGGGAACGCATAGCCGCTATTTGGCCCCGGGTCCCTTTTGACTAAATCCCATTCGAATGTCATTTGTGGTAGTTTATTTTGGTGAAACTGAGGAGTAAGTTTACAAATATATAGTCCATTCAATTATATTTGACAGGTCCTGGCTTATAGCGACAATCTGTGACAATCTATGACAATCTTTCACCAGTTGATATTATAAAAAAAAAAATTTCTAAAAGTGTGTACCACGGAAATCCCGGGATGGGAAAATTTTCCGGGAAATCTTTCTTTTTTTTATTTTGGTCCCTTTGTTTACTAAAAATTGTACGGGATCTCGTGAGAGAAACCCAAACTCCTAATGGCCGGAGTCAAGACTATTTCTGTGGCTCCGGAGCTTAAGGACAGATTCAGACAATCGAATCGTCTACTCTATTTTGAGAGGATAACTGCAGTGTAACGCTTGACTGCTTTCAAACCAAGCGTGACGTGTCAACAATTAAGCCAAGACTTTTTATTCTTTCCACAGAGAAGCTCTGGTATAAGTAACTCGAGCTACTTTTAAAAGACGTGTTCATGGGATGAATTTTTTTCCTTTTTTTTTTTTTTTTTTGTTAAACGATTTTTTTCTGAAGTCACCGCCGCGCTAGGAATGGAAGATTATGCTCAAATTTTAAGTGCACTCATTGCAGTACGAACTGCGCTCTTTGATATTAACGTGCACCGCAGAAGCGCAAAGAAACGCAAGGCTCCCCAGAGAAAAGATCTTTCTTCCGGGTCTTGCAACATTTATGAGGCTTCATAGATGGGACGGTTTTTACTCTATGGTGCTAACTATCCGCCTAAGTTGTGACGCGTGATACCTTCAAAAACACATATTCCAATTAGCGTGACGGTCTGTCGGGATGAGGCTAGCACGAATCACACATTAGCGTGACGGTCTGCCACGATGGTTTAAACACAGATTCACATAAGCGTGACGGTCTGCCACGATGATGTAAACACGGATTCACATTAGCGTGACGGTCTGCCACGATGGTGTAAACACAGATTCGCATTAGCGTGACGGTCTGCCACGATGGTGTAAACCCGGATTCACATTAGCGTGACGGTCTGCCACGATGGTGTAAACACAGATTCGCATTAGCGTGACGGTCTGCCACGATGGTGTAAACACGGATTCACATAAGCGTGACGTCTGGCCCGATGGGGGAAACACGGAATCATTAGCGTGACGGTCTGCCACGATGGTGTAAACACGGATTCACATAAGCGTGACGGCTGCCACGATGGTGTAAACACGGATTCACATTAGCGTGACGGTCTGCCACGATGGTGTAAACACGGATTCACATAAGCGTGACGGTCTGCCACGATGGTTTTAAACACGGATTCACATTAGCGTGACGGTCTGCCACGATGGTGTAAACACAGATTCACATAAGCGTGACGGTCTGCCACGATGGTGTAAACTCAGATTCACATTAGTGTGATGGTCTGCCACGATGGTGTAAACTCGGATTCACATAAGCGTGACGGTCTGCCACGATGGTGTAAACACGGATTCACATTATTGTGACGGTCTGCCACGATGGTGTAAACGCAGATTCACATTAGCGTTACGGGTCGTCATGATTAAAGGGATTTTTATTTTAAAAAATCCCTTTGTTGGACTACTAATTACCTCCCTTTTATCAGCGGTTTACCTTCATTAAGTTATTATTTCCCTTCTTTGTCCCTGGAGTTTCGCCACCCACCTTCCCTTTCCCGACTGTTTTTATCCCCATCTTTTTGTCACGCATTATGCCCCAATTAATAAAGTGGCTGTGACAGAATGCCCAGATTCATCTTACCGTAGCCGCGCTATGACAGACGGCAGAAGTACTAAATCTGCCGCTTCGACCGGATCGATTTGTTATCAAAGTCCATGCTCTTGGAAATGTTCACTGCTACACACGAGGGATGTCTGTTGTCATGGCCCGTGCTTTGTCTTGTGGCAAGGCATCGAAATGTGTGCCCCTGCCAGAGGGAGGGGGGATATCATGGTACATTTTTTCTTTCGTGACAAGGCATCGAAATGTGTGCCCCTGCGCGTGTGTGTTTATTATTTTAGTTAATTAATTTTTTGTGGGGTGGGGGTGATGGGGGATAACTGCCCACATAACTATACACGTATTTATTAATGGACATGCCGCCCTGAACACTCACAGGTAACCCTTAGAGATGGCATTATGTAAAAAGGTAGTGTTAATGGTAAATGTAATTGGTGGCATTATGTCGTCTGTTTGCATTGTTTTGGATGTGTGTCATGTAATGAACTAACTATGGTCTTATTTCGTGTGGTCTGGTCGCGTATCTGTTCATGTTTGTTGACTTGAAATGAAGGCAGAAAATCTCTTCAGCTTTTTTTTTAACTTTTTTTTTTTCTCCAAGTATTATAACTAAAGTGAATAAAGGCTTAGTGTGTACCCCGTGCACAAGGGAAGATACCGACCTCACCCGTCCCATCGCAGACATGTAGATCCTTTGTCACGCTTTCAATCGACCGTCACGGTGTGGTGGCGTCCGCCGTTGCTAAGCAACATTTAATACTTCCGTTAATCCGAGAAGAAATATTTCAGTTTATGCTGCTCTTGAATTCCTGGTGCCACACTATGTCATGTTTGGGAGGGGGGGGGTCCCGCCACACTAGTGTGAGAGAATGTTTGTTAAGTCATGTTTGGGAGGGGTGGTGTCCCCCATTTACTAATAATAGTAATCAATCGGGGGGTCTCACATACTAACAATAGTAATAAATTGAGGGTTTCACTTACTTACATAAGCAATAAATTGAAGGGCTCACTTACTTACACAAGTAATAAATTGAGGGGCTCACTTACTTACATTAGTAATAAATTGAGGGCCTTACTTACTTATATTAGTAATAAATTGAGGGCCTCAATTACTTACATAAGTAATAAATTGAGGGGCTCACTTACTTACATTAGTAATAAATTGAGGGCCTCACTTACTTATATTAGTAATAAATTGAGGGCCTCACTTACTTACATAAGTAATAAATTGGGGATCTGACTTACAATCAATGTTCTCTCAAAGTTTTGTTGGTTCGTGTGCAAAATCATACAGTTGTGTGCAAAGCATCAATTTTTTATGTGCAAAATTGTACAGCCCACTAACAAAATCACACACTTACATGGAAATTTGCTGCGCGTATGCTCAAAACTGCTGCGCGGCGCCTGTGAGACAGCTGCGTGGCCGCGCAGCTTAAAGCGAACATTGCTTACAATAGTAATAAATTGTGGTCTCAATTAAGTACAATGGTAAAAATGGGGGTCTCGATTGCTTACAATAGTGAACAAAATGTAGTAAAATCGTAATGTTCTCAAGCTAGCTTCTGACAGTTGAGACCATATCTATGACAGTTGAGACCATATATCCGACAGTTGAGACTATATCACCGGCAGTTAAGACCACATCTCCCACAGTTGAGACCATATCTATGACAGTTGAGACCATATATCCGACAGTTGAGACTATACCTTCGACAGTTGAGACCACATCTCCGACAGTTGAGACCATATCCACGACAGTTGAGACCATATATCCGACAGTTGAGATGATGTCTCCGGCCATTGAGACCACATCTTTGACAGTTGATACCATCTCTCCGACAGTTGAGACCATATATCCGACATCTAGAACATATTTCCGGCAGTTAAAACAATGTCTCCGACAGTTGAGACCATATCTCCGACAGTTGAGATTATATCTCCGAAATTATCTTTTCCTCGTTCAAATTAGCATCATATGTATGTGTGTGTTTGGGAGCGGGAGGGGCTGACCCATAGGGACCATACATCTGACAGGTACTTGCTGCATGATTTCCTTTAAAGGGGGTCTGTCAAAGTGACACCTGTATCAAGCTATTGCATCATGGTTTGGGAACCTTGGTTAGGGCCCCTGCCGTCTGGGGAATGGCTGGTGGTGGGAAATCATCTTAATGTATCTTGGTACTAGCATCAACTTACCACTTTTGAAAGGTGTCTGATCGTGCGTGGTCACTTGTTCCCCATTGATGCCCCTGGCCCCATTATGACAAGACACATATACGTCAATGAATTACATTGACAGGCAGTAATAAAATATTCGTTTTTCACCCCGACTTACAGATCAAATTAGCGGAGATTGTGTATCATGGGAGTATAGGAAATACTCCAGTTCTCTCAATACTCTCAAAAATCTCAGTCATCTCAATACTCTCAATACCCTCAATACACCAAATGCTCCCAATACATCCAATACTCTAAATACTCTTAATGTTCTCCATACTCTCAATACTCTCCATACTCTCCATACTCTAAATATTCTCCATACTATCAATGTTTTAGCTCAGGCCTCCACAACTCAAAATTTAAGGCGGGCCAAAATTCTTTATGAAAAACTTGTGCGGGCCAAAAGGAAATAGGACAGGACTTGTGCGGGCCAAAAGGAATTACGACTTGTGCGGGCCAAAAGAAAATAGGACGGGGGGGGGGGAAGCTAATAAGAAAATAATAAGAATAAAGAATATTTCGTAACTTCACGGGCCGCAAAGAGGGTGATGGCGGGCCGCAAGCGGCCCGCGGGCCGTATGTTGTTAATAAGAATAAAGAATATTTCGTAACTTCACGGGCCGCAAAGAGGGTGATGGCGGGCCGCATGCGGCCCGCGGGCCGTATGTTGTGCATGCCTGCTCTAACTAAACGAAACTAAAATAAAAGTACTGGTGAACTTGTGCATTGAAATAGAACGTGCGCTAAAACACTCTTGCCACGGGGGTTGTGGGAGGGGGGGGGGTGTGAGGAGGTGTAGAGAGTGAGAGTTATAATGCAGTTCAATTAACTTTTCTATGATGTTTTTTATGGAGGGGTTGCACTCCAAAGCACTCGTCACCCAGTACACAATTTGAGAACTTCATCATTATTTGTTTCACCTGCTGGCCAGGGAATTGTTTTCTGTGACACACATGAGCAGACTTGACCTAACGACGGACCATCCCGACCAGTCCGTGGACAATGAAAACGTAACGTTGAAATGATAAAATCATACTAAAATCTGTGGCCCCCACTTCAGGTGAACTGGTCCATCGCACAACATGTGCTGGAACTCCTCTTCCGTTGATTGGCACCCGTTCATCTCAAGTCACCACACCGGAAATTGGAAGCGTGAAGTCGTCTTTTTGTTGTTTTTTATTTTAAATGTTTTAAAATTTGATCACAATTTATTTGTGTTTAAGACTTTGGCTAAGTGTAAAATAATATTCTGTCTGCCGCCACCAATTTACTTCCACGGTCGAGGGGGCGAAGCTTTATCTTCTGTCACGTTGGTTTCGAGGTAATTTGAGAAGCCCTGTATTCAAAGAAGTTGACGGGTAAAGCGGGGGCCGTTCATAATTAGACTGCTACCTTTTACGCAGGTTTAACTGCTACCTTTTACGCAGGTTTTAAAAACAAAAACAAAAAAACAAAACAAAAAAAGTTTTTTAAAAAAAATAATACCCTCGAAACGCCGTTCTCCTTGGGGCCTGTGATAACACTTCTTGACATTCACTCGAATGTTTACAGCTGGCAGCAATTTGCTTGATTGATGGCAGCTTTATGTCACGGGGGGGGGGGGGGGGGGGGGGAATTATCCCGGAGCATGGTCGAGGTGAGAGCAGAGCGTGGTGTTTGATAGATGGATTAGTGATTAGTGTAAAACGGGGGTGTCTGCAAATGACATTAACTTTGACTTTCTCCCCCCACCACCCACCCCCCATCCCCAACCCACCTGGTCCTTTAGTGAGCTCTTAGTGCTACCCGTGTTCAGACTCCTGTCTTTAATGCTCGTGGTTTGATCTTGTCTACATATCAGTTTTCTCTTAACTGCACATCTGGACGATGTGTAATGTCTTGGTTTTGTGTATCTGGATGATGTGTAATGTCTTGGTTTTGTGTATCTGGATGATGTGTAATGTCTTGGTTTGGTGTATCTGGATGATGTGTAATATCTTGGTTTGATGTATCTGGATGATGTGTAATGTCTTGGTTTTGTGTATCTGGACAATGTGTAATGTCTTGGTTTTGTGTATCTGGACAATGTGTAATATCTTGGTTTGGGTGCCAAAATAAATCAAAATTGGTTATATCTAGATGTTCATTAATAAAAAAAAAAAAAATAATAATAATATCAATGCGATTTAAAAGCAGAACTTGAGAACTGATCCTCCCTCCAGTAATCATGAAGGGCCACAACCCCTGCTTAACAAACGCCAGCTTCCGGGATTGACGCGGCGTTGCGCGAGGTATCCTAAATGTCGTCTCCGACATTAATCCAAGTCAAACCACATCAGAAAGCCGACGATTGCTTGATTTCCCCAACAATTTCATAAAATGTATTTTATCAAATGTATTTGGAAAAATGGCTTTTTGGATTTGTGTCTACTGCAATGTCGTGGAGTGTAAAGGTTTCCCGTGGGGCGGGCAATGGAGAGCAACACGTCAGATACAACTGTATTGTTCTAGAGAAAAAAAAACAGAAGAAAAAGACGATCAATGGTGTTAAGGTATTAGTGTGATTACCTTAGCCAGAGGTTCGTTAAATGTGATTACCTTAGCCAGAGGTTAGTTAAATGTGATTACCTTAGCCAGAGGTTAGTTAAATGTGATTACCTTAGCCAGAGGTTCGTTAAATGTGATTACCTTAGCCAGAGGTTCGTTAAATGTGATTACCTTAGCCAGAGGTTCGTTAAATGTGATTACCTTAGCCAGAGGTTCGTTAAATGTGATTACCTTAGCCAGAGGTTCGTTAAATATGATTACCTTAGCCAGAGGTTCGTTAAATGTGATTACCTTAGCCAGAGGTTCGTTAAATGTGATTACCTTAGCCAGAGGTTCGTTAAATATGATTACCTTAGCCAGAGGTTAGTTAAATATGATTACCTTAGCCAGAGGTTCGTTAAATGTGATTACCTTAGCCAGAGGTTCGTTACATGTGATTACCTTAGCCAGAGGTTAGTTAAATGGGATTACCTTAGCCAGAGGTTAGTTAAATATGATTACCTTAGCCAGAGGTTAGTTAAATATGATTACCTTAGCCAGAGGTTAGTTAAATATGATTACCTTAGCCAGAGGTTCGTTAAATGTGATTACCTTAGCCAGAGGTTCGTTAAATATGATTACCTTAGCCAGAGGTTAGTTAAATATGATTACCTTAGCCAGAGGTTCGTTAAATGTGATTACCTTAGCCAGAGGTTCGTTAAATGTGATTACCTTAGCCAGAGGTTAGTTAAATGTGATTACCTTAGCCAGAGGTTAGTTAAATGTGATTACCTTAGCCAGAGGTTCGTTAAATGTGATTACCTTAGCCAGAGGTTAGTTAAATATGATTACCTTAGCCAGAGGTTAGTTAAATGTGATTACCTTAGCCAGAGGTTCGTTAAATGTGATTACCTTAGCCAGAGGTTCGTTAAATGTGATTACCTTAGCCAGAGGTTCGTTAAATGTGATTACCTTAGCCAGAGGTTAGTTAAATGTGATTACCTTAGCCAGAGGTTAGTTAAATGTGATTACCTTAGCCAGAGGTTCGTTAAATGTGATTACCTTAGCCAGAGGTTCGTTAAATGTGATTACCTTAGCCAGAGGTTCGTTAAATGTGATTACCTTAGCCAGAGGTTAGTTAAATGTGATTACCTTAGCCAGAGGTTCGTTAAATGTGATTACCTTAGCCAGAGGTTCGTTAAATGTGATTACCTTAGCCAGAGGTTAGTTAAATATGATTACCTTAGACCAGCGGTTAGTTAAATATGATTACCTTAGACCAGCGGTTAGTTAAATGTGATTACCTTAGCCAGAGGTTAGTTAAATGTGATTACCTTAGCCAGAGGTTAGTTAAATATGATTACCTTAGCCAGAGGTTAGTTAAATGTGATTACCTTAGCCAGAGGTTAGTTAAATGTGATTACCTTAGCCAGAGGTTCGTTAAATGTGATTACCTTAGCCAGAGGTTAGTTAAATATTATTACCTTAGCCAGAGGTTAGTTAAATGGGATTACCTTAGCCAGAGGTTAGTTAAATGTGATTACCTTAGCCAGAGGTTAGTTAAATGTGATTACCTTAGCCAGAGGTTAGTTAAATATGATTACCTTAGCCAGAGGTTAGTTAAATGTGATTACCTTAGCCAGAGGTTAGTTAAATGTGATTACCTTAGCCAGAGGTTCGTTAAATGTGATTACCTTAGCCAGAGGTTAGTTAAATGTGATTACCTTAGACCAGCGGTCGGCAAACTCATTAGTCGAAAAAGCCAAAGGACGATTAAAATTTTGTAGAGAGCCAAATTTCTTTCCAAGAACCTGTCAAGAACCTGTCAAGAACCATGTTTTTCGGGGTAAAAATTATTTGTGGCCGAGCTGCACTCAGGTCGCCAATCGCAAGATGCGATTTGTCGACCGCTGCCTTGGCCAGGGGTTAGTTTAGTGTTATTACCTTTGCCGGAAGGTGGGGGGTGGGTAGGGCGTTTACCCTTCTCAGTGGTACGTTAAGTACGATTGTCTTTGTGAGCGGTTAGCTTAGTCTGATTACCTTTTCCAGTACAGCCATGATCTTATTTTTATTGATTTATTTGTTGTGTGTGGTACCAGACAGGAGGTGGCTGGAAACGGTGGATCTTAAATTAACACCTACTTTGCCCCTGGTGACACTGACCCACATTCTGTACAATTTCCATAGTTGCCTATTGAACTATTAATACTGGTAAGTGTTTCATTGTCATTCTTTTGTTTCTTTACAGAAATGTTCACGGGGCGCGTCAATTGTATTTTGTTAATTTTTTTTTTTTTAAAAGAAGAAAAAAATATTGTTAGACTAGGCTTCTTTTGATTCAACCGTTCGGTAAAAAAAAAAAAAAAAAAAACCTCATGAAATAGTGGGAAAGTTGTAGTGTTCCCCTTGCAGGCCGGCCGTGTCAGGTCCAGCGCCTTCATTCACCTGGCCACGAGACCATCAGTCCCGGTAAACACGGTCTCCAATCTCTAAATAAAATACCCGCCCGTGTTACTTGTCCCCTTTCAAGTCTTTAAACAAATCTCAAAATAGCACCAGAGCGCGTGTTTATATATTGGCACGCGGGTCTCTGAGCAGAAGATTTATTTTCTGACGTCACATATTATTTAGACGCTGCCCAGATCCTGCCTCACGTCACATAGTTTGTTTTTTTTCCCTTTAAACAAAACTTTGGGTGGGGTGGGGGGCATTTAAACTCCTGGCCAAAATGAAAAGTTAAATATTTACATTTCTTAATAAGATTTAGTGGGGAACCATTGATGGGTCTGGGGGGCTGGTTGGGGCGGAAAAAAAAGGGGGGGGGGG
>CAXITT010000915.1:149554-165588 GCA_964033795.1 Lymnaea stagnalis | reverse complement strand
GGGGGGGGGGGGCAAGGATCCCTCATCATCCAAGTTTCAAGGTTGGGATAAGCTTTACGGTAATCATTCCATTAGCCAGGGTGAATATTGTTTCAATCTTTAAAAGATGATGTTTATTGCACAGGCGCCTCTCTCCCACCCCCACCTCAGTCCCGTTCTTCTCTCGCCCCAGATATCTCATAATAGTTAGACTTAACCAGACCTCATATTATACCGACGTGTTCAAGTCTTGATGTTACACAGTAAAACAATTGGTCAAACGTAGCCATAATGTAAGCCATTTTAAGTTAGTTTTTAATATACACAGAGGAACTGACCAGGACAGGACCAGGACTGACCAGGACCTCGGCTCAGCTAGTTTAGTCATGTGCTGACATTCTTTTTATCAGTTTCTCAGCTATCAAGAACGTGACCTTGGACCGAATCATTGGCTGGCTAACAGTTAGTGTCATGTCAGGTAACCAGACGACTGTCATCATGTTAGAGCTTGTAGAAGGATGCCAACCCCAAGATTAGACGTGTGTGGTATTGTGTGTCTCGGGAGGGTTGGGTGGGGAGGGGGGGTACACTTACAGCAATGTCTTTCAGGCAGCCATTAATGAGCAACAGGCACTGATTCACAGAAGACATCCTGAGACGTGTATGTTATGGTCATGCCTGCTACCGATCCACATAAAGAGAGTCTGAGACGTGTATGCTATTGCCATGCCTGCCACCGGTCCACATAAAGACAGTCTGAGAAACGCAGTGTTTATTTCAAGCATGTTGAAGGTGTAACATTTGCCATTGTTTCTGCGCTGCCAAAATAAACTTGAGCGTGCCATCCGTAACCTATGCATCGTATTTGACCTTTGATCTTTCTGTACCCCAAGTTCTCTGCTGGCCACCATCACAATAATAAATTATGGCTTTAGTTAAAGAATAGTAACATTTGTTCCTGTAAATCCAATTCAATCCTTAGTTTGTTTTTTTAAAGGTTATTGTTTATGTTCCCTGCCGTGAAACTGTCAACACGTCACCTCAAGTCTGCATAATTTTTTTTCTTCCGAAATTGTGATCAAAATTCCAAGACAGCAAGTTCTCTGGTAGTTGCATGATATCAGATACTCTTAAAACAAATTGTGTGCGAACCTATCGCTACGTTGTATCTTCAGTCGCGGCATTCGGCTCATTTTTATTAATTCTAATCCAGGGTTTAAAATGCAAGTATTTATAGGTATGTCAATTGCACCACGGTGGAATACACCGAACATTTCGGAACTAGCCAAACATGTGAGTCCTAAATATAGATTTAGTTAATGTATTGACAATAGTTTAAAACCATTAATGGAAGTAACATGTTAATTGCTTTTCGCCAGTGGCGTAGCTAGGGTTGGTGCCGCCCGGGGTGGACCAAGATTGGCGCCGCCCCTCCCCCCCCCTCTATCTTCCCACGGAAAAACTCATTCTGCCAAGACTGCCGCCCTTCAATATTTAAACAAAAAGAAATCCTCATGGGGTGGACAGCATGGGGTGGACAGCATGGGGTGGACAGCATGGGGTGGACCGCATGGGGTGGACAGCATGGGGTGGACAGCATGGGGTGGACAGCATGGGGTGGACCGCATGGGGTGGACAGCATGGGGTGGACAGCAGGGGGTGGACAGCATGGGGTGGACCGCATGGGGTGGACAGCATGGGGTGGACCGCATGGGGTGGACAGCATGGGGTGGACCGCATGGGGTGGACAGCATGGGGTGGACCGCATGGGGTGGACAGCCCTATGAAGAAACTCAAATTAAAATTGATCGCTTCTAGTATTTATATGCGGTTTCTAGCATTTGTATTTGGGTTTCTATAATTTAAATATGGGCTTCTAGTATTTATATATGGGCTTCTAGCATTTGTATTTGGGTTTCTATAATTTAAATATGGGCTTCTAGTATTTATATGCGGTTTCTAGCATTTGTATTTGGGTTTCTATAATTTAAATATGGGCTTCTAGTATTCATATATGGGCTTCTAGCATTTGCATTTGGGTTTCTATAATTTAAATATGGGCTTCTAGTATTTATATATGGGCTTCTAGCATTTGTATTTGGGTTTCTATAATTTAAATATGGGCTTCTAGTATTTATATGTGGGCTTCTAGCATTTGTATTTGGGTTTCTATAATTTAAATATGGGCTTCTAGTATTTATATGTGGGCATCTAGTATGTGTATGTGGGCTTCTAGTTGTATATGTGGGCTCCCAGTATTTACTGGCTTTCATTCATGAAAAGTTGAAAACAATTTACTATTTACTTTTGGCAATTGTTTCAAATTATCTGTCCAATATGTGTAATTGTTTGAATAATTAGTCAAATATGTGTACTTGTTTCCAATATGTCCAATATGTGTAATTGTTCCAAAAATCTGTCCAATGTGTGTAATTGTTGAAATGATCTGTCCAGTGATTGTAATTGTTGATGTATTCCAGAGTGTCTTCCGTAATTTATGTTTCCAAGTTCCCCGTGTTTCCCCAACAACAATGTCTCTGTTAAAGACTAGCTGACTCCGGCCATCATTAGAGCTCCCATCTGACTAAATGCTCGCAGCTGAAAGATGAGATTGATAGGTGGGGGTGAGTTGGTGTGATAGGAATCGGCTTATGAATCGCCGGCTCGTTGCTGACAGCGCCTGCTTTCAACTGCAGGGATTCTAAAATTTTGAGCTAAACATTCGGATGTGATAAGGACAACTGAATGTCCATTTAAAAAAAACTTTTAGGCCGCAAGACGAAACATGTGTTTGTTGTTTTTTTTTTTTTTTTTTTCCTTAAAAATTTGTTGTTTTTTTTTTGGGCCGCAAGACGAAACATGTGTTTGTTGTTTTTTTTTTTTTTATTCCTTAAAAATTTGTTGTTTTTTTTATGTCAGACAAGTCTGCGGGCGCATGAAATCTATCGTTTGGCTCCTTGGGTCTGTTGATGCGAAATAAGAACCTCTGAAAAATATCGTGTATTATGTAACGGTGCCGATGGCCTCCTGCCTCTGTGTAATGTGTTTAAATCGTGTCACCTGCTAAAATGGTTTGGTTTCTATTGCACTCATTTGATACTCAGCCGGTCTCGCACAGAGCACCTAACTGCTACATCGGAAATAATACTAAGCTCGCTAGACAACATTAATGAAATCTAGGCTTTATAAATGTACAGTGGTAACCCCGCAATTCGCGAATTCGGAGAGTGCACGGTCGTGGCAAAGTTCCCCTAAAATTCATATATTCTTTCGCGCATGATTTTTCTTTTCATAGTAAGAGAAAAACAAAATTGGTATAAATACAGTATGTGTTTCTCTTACAGTCCAATCAAGTTCAACTTCAACACCACGTGGCTCACTAAACACGAGACATAAAACTACCCATCTTGTTACTTTTCCAGAATATCCGCGATGATTGCGACCCCGAAATATGTGGACCTAGTATGCCTCCTATTTGCTAGAAGGGAAATATGTCCTCCTGCCTATCTGATTGGTGGGAAATATGACCTCCTGCCTATCTGATTGGAGGGAAATATGCCCTCCTGCCTATCTGATTGGAGGGAAATATGCCCTCTTGTCTATCAAACGTGAATTTCTCAATTCTGCTCTCGCTGACCGTAGAATGGAAATGGGGGAAAGGGGGGGGGGCGTTTATGTAATGGAAAAATCGACAATTTCTTCATATGGAGCAAACGAGAAATCGATAGCATCTAATTTCCTATCAGATCTTTCTGTTGAAAGAAAGGAAAGAAATAGTCCAGTGACGGCCGCTCTCATTGAACCGTGGACATTTTCTCATTGGTATGAGGTCTTGGTCACTAAGAAGGTGGGTGACCTCTAGCAGTATATGCATATGAAAGGTAATCTCCTTTTAGGCGTCAGCAGTAAGGCGTCGGTGTTGAAATTTCAGTGGTAATGCGACAGTTGTGGGGCGGTAGTGGTGAGGCGACAGTTGTGGGGCGTCAGTGGTTGAGGCGTCAGCGGTAGGTGTAACTATTTACTACCACGAAAGTAAGCGATGAACAGCGAGCCTAAAGGGGTGGTTTGGCATGTGATGTGTTACGTCCACCTGGCTAAGCCACAATGACGTCCACACTTTTATCCACAAAAAAGACGTAAATCAAAGCGATCCAGTCAACCGACTGGACATCCTCTGCCCAAACCCCCTGCCACCCCGTTTAAGCGAAGGGTCTCTATAAACCGAAGCGAGACTTTGACTGCACGTGCCCGCCAAACAAATGGGACTATTTTGTCTTGGTCTTAGTTGGGTGACGTCGCATGTCTTACCCTCCATGGAGCACGGGGGCTTGTGGTAAAGAAACTTCAGATCATTTCTGCGCGGAAGTCACATAGCTCCGTCGAGCAGGGTAAGATCTTAACTCAACCGTGGCAAGACACTGAGTTGTTTTTATGTGTCACTTCATAAATTTTCTGGAGTTTGTGCATTAACGGGTTTAATTTATTTTTTAAAACAAAACCAAAAAAAGATGAAGTTTTAATTAAACTCATCATCCTGTCTTGTGCGGTAGTTTTTGTGGTGGTTTTTTTGTTTTTTTTAAAATAAACACTGCAAATGGATGTTGAATTTTTTTGATTGTGGATTGTCCGTCAGGCCCGGTTGGGGGGGGGGGGCAGAAAGAATGAATAATAATCCACTCAGTGTACCAGTCGTGCGTGACGCTTTAACTGTTACGGTTCTTGCTTGCAGAACGTTGCAATACCACCCTCTCCACCCCCTCACCACGCAAACCTTATCCTACCAATCATCGAGAGGAGTAGAAGCAAAAAACCCCCACGACGTCAATTCACGTGAGACTTTTCAAGCAACTGCGCATGCCCAAAGGACTTTGACAGTTTTTTTTATTTAAAAAAGAAACAAAACAAAAACGTCATCACCCTAGAGATGGCTCTGAGATTATTAGTCGAGCGTGACAACATGAGATGGCTCTCAGATTATTAGTCGAGCGTGACAGCATGAGATGGCTCTGAGATTATTAGTCGAGCGTGACAACATTAGATGGCTCTCAGATTATTAGTCGACCGTGACAACAAGAGATGGCTCTAAGATTATTAGTCGACCGTGACAACATGAGATGGCTCTAAGATTATTAGTCGACCGTGACAATAATGAATAATGGACAGTATAAAGTTACGCACCGTTTAATTTTCTTCCATTTTTTGTGTAATCTTAATCTTGAAAATTGTTCACTTAGGTCACCACTTAGTACACCACTTAGGACACCACTTCGACACTCTGGGACACACGTACTCATACATCTACGATGTCATACTGTTGAATTTGTCATCATCGTCACCCCCGTCCTCCCCCCGTCTCCTGGAATAGTAGCCCTCCTCCCCCCACCTCTCGAAAACAAAACATGACGATAAAAGTTAAGCAACCTTAATTGTCAGGTCGATGTTGCAGATTGCAATCAAGTCTTAGTTTAAAGTCATAGGTGGGCATGTTGGAGATTGACATTTTAAAGTCATAGGTGGGCATGTTGGAGATTGAAATTTTGAAGTCATAGATGGGCATGTTGGAGATCGACATTTTAAAGTCATAGGTGGGCATGTTGGAGATTGACATTTTAAAGTCATAGGTGGGCATGTTGGAGATTGACATTTTAAAGTCATAGGTGGGCATGTTGGAGATTGAAATTTTGAAGTCATAGATGGGCATGTTGGAGATCGACATTTTAAAGTCATAGGTGGGCATGATGGAGATCGATATTTTAAAGTCATAGATGGGCATGTTAGAGATTGATATTTTAAAGTCATAGATGGGCATGGTGGAGATCGACATCAAGTCTTATTTTAAAGTCATAGTTGGTCATGTTTCTGCTGCATGATGTGGGATGACGTGTTTCTAAATCGCCTCAGATATTTTCCAATAAAAGGATGCAGTCAGCCTTCAAAGATGTTTTTTAGATCAGGATATAATGTCTATTACACACACACATACGCCGGCACACGCACGCTGTCCCCCCCCCCACACACACACACTGTCACACCCATACACACGCCATGGCACACACCTATACACACGTCATGGCACAACACACACACACACACACGCCATGGCACAGGCGCACTCACATGTTATTGAATTGAAATTGATCGATGAGGATAAATAGCGTGGAGCCAAGGACATGAAATGTTTGCTGCTTGTCTTAAACATTTTAGCCATAAAAAAAATTAAGTCCTTTTAAAGGATAATCATAGTTATACAAATCTCGCGACAACAAACAAATTAATTAAAACCCGTTTCCCAATCAAGAGATAATCCCGTGAGTCAGCCGAGCCAGACGGTCACGGTGTGAAGACCACGCTGATGGCCGCCAATCGAGCGTGACGAATCAGCCCCGCCAGACCGTCCCACCTCGTTGCCCTCAATGCGCTCATCCCTTCAGTGCTCCTTAACACTGTTGATCTTGTGTTTGGTTCAAACAACGGCTGGCCCTCGACCATACAACGCTGAGATTTAATCAGTTCAAACCATGCCTACTATCACTGCTGTCCCACCATGCCCACTGTCTCTGCTGTCCCACCATGCCAACTATCTCTGCTGTCCTATCATGCCAGCTATCTCTGCTGTCCCTCCATGCCAACTATCTCTGCTGTCCCACCATGCCAACTATCTCTGCTGTCCCACCATGCCAGCTATCTCTGCTGTCCCACCATGCCAGCTATCTCTGCTGTCCCACCATGCCAACTATCTCTGCTGTCCCACCATGCCAGCTATCTCTGCTGTCCCACCATGCCAACTATCTCTGCTGTCCCACCATGCCAGCTATCTCTGCTGTCCCACCATGCCAGCTATCTCTGCTGTCCCACCATGCCAGCTATCTCTGTCCCACCATGCCAGCTATCTCTGCTGTCCCACCATGCCAACTAGCTCAGCTGTGCCCGGCTCGACGGTCGCCATCTTGACTTCATGAACCGTATCGGTCAAGCAGCTAACTGAAGGCTTTAACATATTGAATGTTCAAAGTTTGAGCTCAGCGTGTCCACTACCTGGTTTGCGGGGATGTTTGGGGACAAAGGATGGTCACTAGTGGATGGCCAATCGGATAGCTAATAATCGTGTTTCTACTGTAGCTGTCGCTGGAGAGGGGGCCTGAAAACAGCCCCCCCCTCCAGACTCTACGTGGTGGTAAGAGGGCCATGAGTGTCACTGGTTGACTCTGTTTAGTGTCCAGTGACCTCATACCCGCAACCCAACAAGCAACACCGCTGTTCCAACCGCTGTACAGATGCCAGTACATGGATGCAGCAACGAACACTACCAGAACCAGAAGACCCCCACACCACTCATTGACTTGTAATTGGTGACTGATGACTTCATACACACACCACTATTTGACTTATGTTTGTTGACTGATGACATCATACCGACACGACTCTTTGACTTGTGTTTGGTGACTGATGACATCATACCGACACTACTCTTTGACTTGTGTTTGGTGACTGATGACATCATACGACACCACTCTTTGACTTGTGTTTGTTGACTGATGACATCATACCGACACCACTCTTTGACTTGTGTTTGGTGACTGATGACATCATACCGACACCACTCTTTGACTTGTGTTTGGTGACTGATGACATCATACCGACACAACCCTTTGACTTGTGTTTGGTGACTGATGACATCATACCGACACGACTCTTTGACTTGTGTTTGGTGACTGATGGCCGTTTGTTAGAACTCTGTACATACCAGTTTGGTCCACTTTTTTCCCGTGGGTGGGGGGGGGGGGTCAGGGGGTCAACGGCCAAGGATATCATTCTCTGCTCTATGGCTTATTCATCTCCAAGATCTTATATCTCTGACACGCTACGGCTCTTTGATTGTGGCCCCGAGTTGCTAAGATGTCATTAGGATTGTCTTGATGGCTCTGACATCAAATAAAACCCCGACTTCTTTTCTGCATCGCTCGTTTAATTAAATGCATGGTGCTTAGCCCGCCCCCCCTCCCTTTTCCCCGCCCCAGTCCCTTTATCTCTAATTTTGTTTAATGATGGCTAAAAAAGAAATCGAATTTATCATCTTTCACTCAAGTTATTTACAGCAACAAAATATTTGGTTGTTTTTTTATTTATTTATTTATTTTTTGTTATATTTTTTTTGTTGTTGCTCTTTTCAATCTCGTAGTTCCCGCTTGTTCCCATTCCTTTAATTAATATTAAATTAAAAGATGCCACCGAGATAGCTATGCAGAAAGCTGGGGCTGGGCCAAATCAAAGAGGTGTTATCTTGAAGGGATTTCCACCAGATTCCAAGAATAAATAAAAACCATGTGAGTGATGGGGGCGATAGATAGCAGGACATATCTCTCTCTCTCTCTCTCTCTCTCTCTCTCTCTCTCTCTCTCTCTCTCTCTATCTATCTATATATATATATATATATATATATATATATATATTATATATATATATGAGGCTGTTATGTTTATTTACATTGATTTACTCGCACGGGGGTACGAGTTATGAGTTGCACGCCATAAAATGCACGCCATAAAAATATGCGGTCTCAACGACGTGCATGTTTTTAAATCACACTCAATCACACACACACACACACACACATTCAAACCTAGGGCACACACTCATCCACTCACACACACATGCACAAATCATTAAACCGTGCCTTGGAATTTTGATTAAAAGTGTAGATGTATCGCCGCTGTCGGCTAACTTCCTCGTGCAGATAAATCGTTGGAGTTCCTTGTTGCTGTTGTTTGTTTTTTTCAACTCCGTAATTTTACATCTAGATTTGCCTCGGGGTGATAGGTTTGAGTTATTGTTGGGAGTGGAGAAAAGTGGAGAAATGCTATCACTCACATCCAGCTCGTTCTCCCTCTTTGGTTGTCAAAGAAGCTACATGCTCTACCAGTGAGTAGAGGAGTACTGATGTGGGAGGAAAAGTTCACATTTATTTTTTTACAAGTTCATCCACCAATGTGCGTAGATTCGAAAACCAGGTCCCTGACCCGATTCCTTTTTCACTGTTTATGTAAACTGTTTATAAAGACTGTTTAGTCAACTGTTTATGGAGACTGTTTAGTCAACTGTTTATGGAGACTGTTTAGTCAACTGTTTATGGAGACTGTTTAGTAAACTGTTTATAAAGACTGTTTAGTCAACTGTTTATGGAGACTGTTTAGTAAACTGTTTATAAAGACTGTTTAGTCAACTGTTTATGGAGACTGTTTAGTCAACTGTTTATAAAGACTGTTTAGTCAACTGTTTATGGAGACTGTTTAGTCAACTGTTTATGGAGACTGTTTAGTAAACTGTTTATGGAGACTGTTTAGTAAACTGTTTTTTTTTTTGGGTATGTTGTTTATGAAAACTCATTATGTCAGCTTTTGTTTAAACTGTTTCAGTAGGCCGTTAAAGGCCAATGGCTAGTGAAGAAAGGCTAATTATTAGTGATGAAAGGTATCAAGATGTATTCATTTAGCCAATTGAAGTTATTTATATATAAATGAAATACGTTGTGGAAATTTTCTATTGTTTGACATGTTTGTTTTCTGTCTGCTTTTGTCCAGATCGCCATCGGCCCAAACATTACCTCGTGCTGATTAACCCTCGGAGTGGCAAGAAGACAGCTAGGCGGATATTCCACAAGAAAGTGGCGCCCCTGTTTCGTGCCTGTGGCACCACATTTAAAGTCTACGGTAAGTCTGACCATAGACGTGCTACTGACACACGTCATCACTGTACCCACCACTGACACACGTCATCACTGTACCCACCACTGACACACGTCATCACTGTACCCACCACTGACACACGTCATCACTGTACCCACCACTGACACACGTCATCACTGTACCCACCACTGACACTGATAGCATCACTTTACCTGCATGACGTATCCATGTCTATTCTTACTTCTGACAGATGTCATCACCATATCCGTTACTGTCAGATGACATCACTATATTCGCTACTGACTGATTTTATCATTATACCCACCACTGACAGATGGCATTATATTCTGACTATTTACAGATGTCATCTCTATACTTATTACTGACCTTTGCCAACTCTATTCTTTCTACTGACATATGTCATCTCTACACTTACTACTGACGGGTGTCATCTCTACACTTACTGCTGACAGACGCCATCTATATACTTACTACTGACAGACGCCATCTATATACTTACTACTGACAGTTTTCATCTGTATACTTATTACTGACAGATCTCATCTATATACTTACTACTGACAGCTATCATCTCTATACTTACCGCCGACACATCCCATCTACATACTGACAGATCTCATCTCTATACTTACTACACACATCAACTTTCGTTGCTTCGCATCTCACAACGTCATTGCTCCTTGCGTTTAAAAAAAAAATGATGTATTTATAAACATGTAAATCCATGGAGCGCAGCTCTAACTTCCACCAGCATCAGGGAGCTACGTTGTTTTGTTTCAGTTTCTGATGTAAAATTACTACTTTTTTTTTTTTTTTTTTCCGGTTTTTGTGGTGGGTTTTTTTGTTTTTTTTTTTTTTTTATTTTTTTTTGGGGGTTTTGTTATCTTTTTTTTTTTTTTTTTTTTTTTTTTTTTTTTTTTTTTTTTAGTTTTTTATTTAAAATTTCTTTTTTTTTTTTTTTTTTTTCCGGTTTCTGTGATGGGTTTGTTTGGTTTTTTTGTTTTTTAAATCTTTTTGGGGGGTTTGAATACCTGTTATAATTTATTTATTTTTTTTATTTTACTTTTGACTTTCTCCAACCTTGACAAGCAGAAATGTCTTTTGTAAGAATTCTCCTTTTCATAATCTTTGACAAGTGCCAAACCTTAGCGTGGACAATTTCTTACATTAAGCCATTTTGCCTTGGGGAAAAAAATTAAAGGGGTGAAAAAATGGGGATGGGGAGGAGGAGAAGGCGCGCAATCTTGAAATTCAGAAAGACGCAGCGGTTTTTAATCGGCCAGAAGTCATTTTTAATGGCTTGCGCCGTGCGAAATATGGATCTCCCACCCTACCCCCACCCCGGATTGTTGAACGACTAACGGGCCGGGTGGATGATGGATGGAGTATGTTGGTGGATAATGCCGTCGTGAAAACGATACATCAACAGCAGACGGAGATAAAGCCCAGGTCTCTTGTAGCATTGTGACTGCTCCTCTCAGCTGGGGGAGTAAGCACTCCCTGAGAACTCTGATATGCTGAGAGCTCTAGTGAGAGAGAGTGGGACGTGGGGTGGGGGGGGGTCTTGTAATAAAAGACGGGAGAAGTTTAACCGCAGACGCGGTTCTCAAGCCAATGCTTGGTCGCCTAGGAATAGAACTCAATTGTTTTTGTGTGTTTCATTATGTGTCCCAGGGGTGGACTGGGCCGCCGGGACACCGGGAAGATGCCCGATGGGCCGCTAGGACCGGTGATATAATAAAAATAAAAGTCATGACGATAGGGCCGCTTTTTGTTTTTTTCCCGGGCCGCATTGATTTTTTCCCGGGCCGCTTGAACTCCCCAGTCCACCCCTGCTGTGACCTGTTTGGCGTTTTGGAAAGAGGATTCCTACAAATTCCGATTTTTAAAAAAAAATTAAACTGAAGAGTGACTTCACATAATGTGACACCTTGCAAAAACCGGAGTAAGATTACAACGACCGAATTGCTGTCAAATCGTGGTTAAAATAATACCAGTGGGGTCACATTTGAATGAACGCCGCCCCTTGGTGTTAACCACATCCGCCCCGCCCCCCCTAGGTTCGCCACTGTACCACTGAAGATATACAGGAGGGATACCGGCGTTATACGTTTGAGCGTCTCTTCACTTACATTGAAACCCCCCCCCCCCTCNCTATTGTTCAGTGGTAAACCACACTGCAAGCTTCTATTGTTCAGTGGTAAACCACACTGCAAGCTTCTATTGTTCAGTGGTAAACCACACTGCAAGCTTCTATTGTTCAGTGGTAAACCACACTGCAAGCTTCTATTGTTCAGTGGTAAACCACACTGCAAGCTTCTATTGTTCAGTGGTAAACCACACTGCAAGCTTCTATTGTTCAGTGGTAAACCACACTGCAAGCTTCTATTGTTCAGTGGTAAACCACACTGCAAGCTTCTATTGTTCAGTGGTAAACCACACTGCAAGCTTCTATTGTTCAGTGGTAAACCACACTGCAAGCTTCTATTGTTCAGTGGTAAACCACACTGCAAGCTTCTATTGTTCAGTGGTAAACCACACTGCAAGCTTCTATTGTTCAGTGGTAAACCACACTGCAAGCTTCTATTGTTCAGTGGTAAACCACACTGCAAGCTTCTATTGTTCAGTGGTAAACCACACTGCAAGCTTCTATTGTTCAGTGGTAAACCACACTGCAAGCTTCTATTGTTCAGGGGTAAACCACACTGCAAGCTTCTATTGTTCAGTGGTAAACCACACTGCAAGCTTCTATTGTTCAGTGGTAAACCATATTGTGGGTGTCAATTGTTCATTTGTAAACCATATTGTGGGTGTCAATTGTTCAGTGGTAAACCATATTGTGGGTCTCAATTGTTCATTTGTAAACCATATTGTGGGTCTCAATTGTTCATTTGTAAACCATATTGTGGGTCTCAATTGTTCATTTGTAAACCATATTGTGGGTCTCAATTGTTCATTTGTAAACCATATCGTGGGTCTCAATCGTTCATTTGTGAACCATATTGTGGGTCTCAATTGTTCATTTGTAAAACATATCGTGGGCCTCAATTGTTCATTTGTAAACCATATCGTGGGTCTCAATTGTTCATTTGTAAACCATATAGTGGGTCTCAATTGTTCATTTGTAAACCATATCGTGGGCCTCAATTGTTCATTTGTAAACCATATCGTGGGTCTCAATCGTTCATTTGTGAACCATATTGTGGGGCTCAATTGTTCATTTGTGAACCATATTGTGGGCCTCAATTGTTCATTTGTGAACCATGTTGTGGGCCTCAATTGTTCATTTGTGAACCATATTGTGGGCCTCAATTGTTCATTTGTAAACCATATTGTGGGCCTCAATTGTTCATTTGTAAACCATATTGTGGGCCTCAATTGTTCATTTGTGAACCATATAGTGGGCCTCAATTGTTCATTTGTAAACCATATCGTGGGCCTCAATTGTTCATTTGTAAACCATATTGTGGGCCTCAATTGTTCATTTGTAAACCATATTGTGGGCCTCTGTTGTCCAGTGTGTATGTTCAGAAATGTATGGTTATGTCATTATGTGGTAAGAATAACCGCTTTGACGACAGTTCAACAAACAACACATATATTTGACATGTAGAGAAATTAGACATATATGTACGGTTATCTTATGTGTGACATTTTCGATATTTGACTGTAGATTACATGACAAAACCATGATTTGAGACCATGATGCTCAAAGTCTCGTAGAAGTCAAGACAGCGACAAAAACACCCAACAAAACATTATAAATGTCTCACTAATGTAAGCTGTCTTAGTTAATCTCCCCCCCCCAATTTTGTGGATCTTTGGTCTCCCCCCACCCCCAAACCACCCCATCAAATAACAGCGTTGTATTTTTAAAAAAAAAATTGCCAGGACTCCAGCGCATGAAGGTCTACTCTAAAACCCCCCAAAAAAAATTATAAATGTCCCACTAATGTAAGCTGTCTTAGTTAATCCCCCCCCCCCCCCAATTTTGTGGATCTTTGGTCTCCCCCCACCCCCAAACCACCCCATCAAATAACAGCGTTGTATTTTTAAAAAAAAAATTGCCAGGACTCCAGCGCATGAAGGTCTACTCTGAAGTCAGCACCCTGACTTAAGTCACCCCATGCAGACCTTATTTTTTTAAAGCTCATAGTTGAACCTCTCTACAACATATCGTGTTGTATCATCTTATGTTTCACACCAGCCAACATCTGCCAGATATTGCCTATCGCCTTGCCCAACATCTGCCAGATATTTCCTATCGTCTTGCCCAACATCTGCCAGATTTTGCCTATCGCCTTGCCCAACATCTGCCATATATTGCCTATCGCCTTGCCCAACACAACCATATGTGATTTCCTCTCAGTTTCAAAATTTGTGAAATATTTCGACCATGTTTATATGTTTTTCCCCCATCAATGCGTAGAAAACATCATTTAAGTCGACCGTTCCTGCTAGCTCAGCAGCTACGCCATTATTTATGTTCTTGAATTATTTCACCGCTGTCAGGGCTCTCACTTTCTGTTGAAAGATCGTAAGTGTTCAGTTATAGCTGTAGTCAGATGTTCAGTTATAGCTGTAGTCAGATGTTCAGTTATAGCTGTAGTCAGATGTTCAGTTATAGCTGTAGTCAGATGTTCAGTTATAGCTGTAGTCAGATGTTCAGTTATAGCTGTAGTCAGATGTTCAGTTATAGCTGTAGTCAGATGTTCAGTTATAGCTGTAGTCAGATGTTCAGTTATAGCTGTAGTCAGATGTTCAGTTATAGCTGTAGTCAGATGTTCAGTTATAGCTGTAGTCAGATGTTCAGTTATAGCTGTAGTCAGATGTTCAGTTATAGCTGTAGTCAGATGTTCAGTTATAGCTGTAGTCAGATGTTCAGTTATAGCTGTAGTCAGATGTTCAGTTATAGCTGTAGTCAGATGTTCAGTTATAGCTGTAGTCAGATGTTCAGTTATAGCTGTAGTCAGATGTTCAGTTATAGCTGTAGTCAGATGTTCAGTTATAGCTGTAGTCAGATGTTCAGTTATAGCTGTAGTCAGATGTTCAGTTATAGCTGTAGTCAGATGTTCAGTTATAGCTGTAGTCAGATGTTCAGTTATAGCTGTAGTCAGATGTTCAGTTATAGCTGTAGTCAGATGTTCAGTTATAGCTGTAGTCAGATGTTCAGTTATAGCTGTAGTCAGATGTTCAGTTATAGCTGTAGTCAGATGTTCAGTTATAGCTGTAGTCAGATGTTCAGTTATAGCTGTAGTCAGATGTTCAGTTATAGCTGTAGTCAGATGTTCAGTTATAGCTGTAGTCAGATGTTCAGTTATAGCTGTAGTCAGATGTTCAGTTATAGCTGTAGTCAGATGTTCAGTTATAGCTGTAGTCAGATGTTCAGTTATAGCTGTAGTCAGATGTTCAGTTATAGCTGTAGTCAGATGTTCAGTTATAGCTGTAGTCAGATGTTCAGTTATAGCTGTAGTCAGATGTTCAGTTATAGCTGTAGTCAGATGTTCAGTTATAGCTGTAGTCAGATGTTCAGTTATAGCTGTAGTCAGATGTTCAGTTATAGCTGTAGTCAGATGTTCAGTTATAGCTGTAGTCAGATGTTCAGTTATAGCTGTAGTCAGATGTTCAGTTATAGCTGTAGTCAGATGTTCAGTTATAGCTGTAGTCAGATGTTCAGTTATAGCTGTAGTCAGATGTTCAGTTATAGCTGTAGTCAGATGTTCAGTTATAGCTGTAGTCAGATGTTCAGTTATAGCTGTAGTCAGATGTTCAGTTATAGCTGTAGTCAGATGTTCAGTTATAGCTGTAGTCAGATGTTCAGTTATAGCTGTAGTCAGATGTTCAGTTATAGCTGTAGTCAGATGTTCAGTTATAGCTGTAGTCAGATGTTCAGTTATTATAGCTGTAGTCAGATGTTCAGTTATAGCTGTAGTCAGATGTTCAGTTATTATAGCTGTAGTCAGATGTTTAGTTATAGCTGTAGTCAGATGTTCAGTTATTATAGCTGTAGTCAGATGTTCAGTTATAGCTGTAGTCAGATGTTCAGTTATTATAGCTGTAGTCAGATGTTCAGTTATAGCTGTAGTCAGGTGTTCAGTTATAGCTGTAGTCAGATGTTCAGTTATTATAGCTGTAGTCAGATGTTCAGTTATAGCTGTAGTCAGATGTTCAGTTATTATAGCTGTAGTCAGATGTTCAGTTATTATAGCTGTAGTCAAATGTTCAGTTATAGCTGTAGTCAGATGTTCAGTTATAGCTGTAGTCAGATGTTCAGTTATAGCTGTAGTCAGATGTTCAGTTATAGCTGTAGTCAGATGTTCAGTTATAGCTGTAGTCAGATGTTCAGTTATA
>CAXITT010000915.1:130424-148194 GCA_964033795.1 Lymnaea stagnalis | reverse complement strand
TATATATATATATATATATATAAAATATATATATATATAAATATATATATATATAAATATATATATATATATATATAAAAGTGAAAGTTTGCTTGGTCTGGATTTGTTCCACCTACGTTTTTATATGGATTGATTGATCTTGACTAAACTTGGCACATATATCCATCATTATCCAGAAGAAACTCTTAAGGGGTTATGAACTTTTTATAACATTCGGTTTGGGGCCGGGGGCCCAAAACGTCGTTTTTTCCTATATAAGCTATAAAAAAAATTAACAACAAATACTCCAACATGAATAGATGGATCTTGATCAAACTCAGTACACATACACTTTATTATCCATACTCAAATACCGAACGGTACTCAACTCATAATATCCATTCCTCTGGGGCCGAGGGGCCCAATTTCTTTTGTTCTTATGTAAGCTATAAAAATATCAATAGGATTAAACAACACTACAGTTTCTATGTGAATTGATGGATATAGGCCTAGCGTTGTAGCAATACCCTTCATTGTCCGTTTTGAAATATTGGTGGATTTTAAACTAAGAATATCCAATCCATTCAGGACCGATCTAGAATTTTCTAGAAAGTTCAAATTGGTTTTTTAAACCAATTTTAATGGGACTAAATTTTTAATATTAACTCTTTAATTTATCTGAACGATTTTTATAGGACCCCACACCTTAGACATAACTAAAATGGTACTTAACTAAATGGGCCCCCACCAGGGCCCCTATTTCAATTTAAATGTACTATAGTTATATTAATACACGTTTCATGGAAGATATTAAATTTAATCTAGAATTTCCAGAAGGTTCTATATTGTTCTACGGGGATATATAATGGGATCTAAAAGCTCATTCGAACAAAATCGCATTGAGCATGATGCCAAAAAGAAACAGGATCCTAATGGGGAACGAGATCCAACAGTAAACTGGAAACCATCGATTACGTGATCCCAGTGAGGAACGAGATACCTATGGGATTACGTCGGCAAACGGAACTGAGCAGGCTATGGAGTCCTAATGCAATTCCGGGGAAAGGCCGGGTACATTGGCTAGTATATATATATACAAGTGAAAGTTTGTGGGTTTGTCTGTTTGTTCCACAAAGGCATTTACATGGATTGATGGATCTTGACCAAACTTGGCATCTGTATCCATCATTATCCAGAAGGAACTCTTAAGGGGTTATGAAGTTTTTATAACATTTCGTTTGGGGCCGAGGGCCCAAAATAATTTATATATTTCATATTGGAGCTATATAAAAAAAAATGAACAACAAATACTCCTACATGAATGGACGGATCTTGACCACACTTAGAACGCTTACACTTGATTATCTATATTCAAATACCGAAAGGTTACTGAACTCATAATATCCATTCCTAGGGGGCCCGGGGCCCCATTTCATTTTTCTTATATAAGTTATATAAATATCAATAGGCTTAGGCAACACTATAGGTTCTATGTAAATTGATCGATATATACATAGCGTAGTAGCCGTAGGCCTACACTTCATCGTCCATATTGAAATATCGATGGATTTAAAACTAAGAATATCCAATCCATGTAGGGACGATCTAGAATTTTCTAGAAAGTTCGATAGTTTAAATAGGTGATATCTATGGCATTTTAAAACTCATTTTAATGGGACAAATTTTAACTCTATTATTTACTTGAATGATTTTGATAGCCACCCCCCTCCACATCTCAGAAATAGCTAAATTGGTACAGTTATGGAATGGGGCCCGGGGGCCCCTTGATTACCGGTAGGGTAACATAAAAGGAAAAGGATTATAATTATGGCATTTGTTGAAGATTTGTATCGGATTCAAAAAATAATTTGAAAAGTAGTTTTTACACATGTTTCGAGCAGGCTGTTAAATTTAATCTAGACTGTTCCAGAAAGTTATAAATTGTTACAAGGGAATATATATAGGGGGATCTAAGGTATTATTGAAATTTTAGTTAGTTCTATTCATTTCTATACTGCCCCGGAATTTACTTTTCTCTCAAAAAACTGAAGAATTTTTTATACCGGATCCCAAATGGGTCGGGATCCCATCATAATCTTCATACCTATGGGATCAGGATCCCACCAGAAAATGGGATCAGGATCCCACCAGAAAATGGGATCAGGATCCCACCAGAAAATGGGATCAGGATCCCACCAGAAAATGGGATCAGGATCCCACCAGAAAATGGGATCAGGATCCCACCAGAAAATGGGATCAGGATCCCACCAGAAAATGGGATCAGGATCACACCAGAAAATGGGATCAGGATCCCACCAGAAATTGGGATCAGGATCCCACCAGAAATTGGGATCCCACCGGGATCGGGATCCTAACCTTGAATGAATCCACCGGGATCGGGACCACACCGGGAAATGGGACTGCGCCGAGATCGGCGTCAGAATGGGATCGGGGGTCCCAAAAGGATGGGGTCCTAATGCAATCCCGCGCCACGCCGGGTGTATAGGCTAGTATATATATATATATATATATATATATATATATATATATATATATATATATATATATATATATATATATGTGTGTGTGTGTGTGTATGTGTGTGTATATAAATATGTATATAACGGTGTATTTAACGTTGTATGGTAGGTCAAACATTGGTATACAAAATTAGGCCAAAATTCTCACAAATCCGTTCTAAATATGAACATTGGTAAAATTGATTTTTTTTTCAAGTCTGCAGTTCATTTTTTTTATTTAATTTAACTCACGTTTTCTTGGTATACAACTGAATGTTTTGATTTTCAGCTTAATGTTGTGTTGGTCTTGGTATACAAAGACAGCACATATTTATTCTGTTTATTATATGGTAGATAATAAATTGTGTGTGTGTATAATTTCATTCTTTATTTGTAAACTTGGGCTCGTTGGATACTACCGCTTTAATAATGGATGTTTTATCAAATGTTATCTGAGATATGAATTCTTTAAGACAACTTATTTTTTAGCTATTGGTGATCACTACAGCCAACCCGCCGGGCATGCTCTACTACTACTGCCAACCCGCCAGGCATGCTCTGCTAATACTACCAACCCGCCAGGAATGCTCTACTGCTACTGCCAACCCGCCAGAAATGCTCTACTGCTACTGCCAACCCGCCAGCCATGCTCTACTACTACTGCCAACCCGCCAGGCATGCTCTACTACTACTGCCAACCCGCCAGGCATGCTCTGCTACTACTGCCAACCCGCCAGGCATGCTCTGCTACTACTACCAACCCGCCAGGCATGCTCTACACGTACTTCTGCTAGAGTCACATGGATTAAACGTTTAACATACCGACATACACATAAGCCCATTATTATTTCAGTTATGTGATTCCCCTTTGAGTACGACTATTATTTTACCCCGTATTTCAGCGATCACTGGTCCAAAACTTATGACTAGCGTATATGTTGTCCATCTATTTCTGAGACAACTGGTCCATGAATGATGAACAATATATTTTTTGTCCCTGTATTTCTGAGACCACCGGTCCCAACAATATGAACAATATATTTTTTGTCCCTGTATTTCAGAGACCACCGGTCCCAACAATATGAACAATATATTTTGTGTCCCTGTATTTCTGAGACCACCGGTCCCAACAATATGAACAATATATTTTTTGTCCCTGTATTTCAGAGACCACCGGTCCCAACGATGCAAAGACAGCCTTTCAGGACGTGGATTTCTCAACGCTCGACGGGTAAGTAACGTCATCTTCTAGTTTCTTGGCTGTCATGGGGATGCACGTCCTGTCTACTTCTATCAGACGGGTTCTAGGGATAGTAACTACTTTGAAATTCTACCAACTTTACAACACCCTTCTTTATAATACTTATTAGAAATAATTTGCGGCGGCAATGCGTGAATGTCCCACCTGCTTCAGAGTTACCTGACAAAACAAGCATCCAAGTAACGCACGTTATAATGATCTCAATTAGGGCTAACTTCTGGGACATTTGTTTTATATTTTGCGCTCTTATTGAATACAGCATTGCGGCCCTACACGCACATCTATAGAATTATTATTTGTAATACCCACCACTGTACAATTCTACCAACTTTTACAAATGCTTCTTACGACATCTTTGTTAACCCTCTTGAGTCTTAGGACATCTTTGTTAACCCTCTTGAGTCTTAGGACATCTTTGTTAACACTCTTTGAGTCTTAGGACATCTTTGTTAACACTCTTTGAGTCTTAGGACGAAAAATACCAAAGTCCGATCTTATCTGCCCCATAATAAAAGCCTCAAGATTGGCTGGTTGGCCTTCCTACCAGCTAATCAGATTGCTTCTCGCATTTCTTGCTCATCTCGCCATTTTCATGGCAGCTTCCATTTGATAGTTAACCTTTGTTCTGTCCTTTCATTTCAAATTTTAATTTTTATTTTTTTATTTTTTTTTTACCTAGTGACCCCAGTAATTTTTTTTTAAAAATATTTGACCTTGAAATATTCTAAAAGACATAAACAGCCCTATGGGAATATTTTATGCAATTTTTCACATTTCATCTCATTCAAATTTTTATTCTAAATAGTTGGTTTTTTTTTTAAACGACATGCATAAATTATGAAATTGGGATGTTTCATTTGCAAAAATGTTGAGATTACACTCAGTTGGATTCATAAAAATCCTATTACTGGTTCAATTCCCTACAAGAATTTATTGAGTTTTATTGTTGTAAAGTAATAAGTTCATTTTTTAAATAACTATTGTTTGCTAAGTGAGTGCAGGTCTTGTGAACATTGCCCCCGTCTTCTACTTCTTGGTACCGGCTGTCCAAAAGTCTCCTTCTCAATGGGGTGAAAATACCAACTTTACAATTAATACCTACTTTGCAAAACCTCCTTTTACAATTATACCTAATTTACGATAATACCTACTTTGCAAAACCTCCTTTTACAATTCTACCTAATTTGCAATAATACCTACTTTACAAAACCTCCTTTTAAAATTCTACCTAATTTACAATAAACCTACTTTACAAAACCTCCTTTTACAATTCTACCTAATTTACAATAATACCTACTTTGCTAAACCTCCTTTTACAATTCTACCTAATTTACAATAAGCCTACTTTACAAAACCTCCTTTTACAATTCTACCTAATTTACAATAAACCTACTTTACAAAACGTTCCTTGCAATACGTAATTCCTTCTAAGATATAACCTCTTCTGCCCCCCCCCCCCCTGTTATTCTGTATATATCCGCCATGTCAGGTCGCCCATGTGGCCCCCGGTGGTCGTCAGCAGACGCCATTCATGATGGCGGATGTTTGCTTACTGTGGCGAGTCGTGAAAACAAACTCTCCGCGGCGCAGGGGCCTGACTGTTTACAGCAGACGTCATAATGGTGGCTCTTCCTGTGCGTCTTTTGTTCGTGACGCAAGTCGTGAATGGCCTCCCCTGTTGGTCCTGACAATTGTAACATCTTGGACGAGTGGGGGCCCCGCGAGGGAACCGACCGAAATGCTACCGTCCCGTCCCTAACAGATGTACACAACTTACACCTGTCCAACACCTTCAGCCACCACTTCCCCTCCATCTCCGTGTCCTGCCGCTGGGATTAGGCCAACGGTTCTCATGTTATAGTTTTATGTTTACGGTAACTGTATTCCTGATATACGTTTTTCCAAGCAGTTTTTCTTTTCTTTTCTTTCTTTTTTTTTTTTTTTATATATGAACTTGGGAATTGACTCAGCTTTTTTTCTTTTTTTTTTTCCTTTTTTTTTTTTTTTTATATTTTTTTTAAGCATTTTTTTTTTTTTTTTTTTTTTTTTTCCTTTTTTTTTTTTTTTGCAAATATTCTAGAAGCCATTTTTAGCGCAGTAATACGAAATCCTGACTGAACTACATTTCAGATGAAACAGAATCCTACACGAGAAAGATACCTGTACCGAAAAGGGTTGAGACTTACGGCTTACGGGGGATATAAATATCGTTTCTTTTCAACCGTCCCCAGGGCAATGAAATCACCATTTAACGAGAATGAAGGTGTGTTGTTGCCCTTGATCTTGGGGGCACGTTTACATCTGCTCAAATCTTCACATTTGGAATTCCCGAGAGAAGAATAAATTATTACCTTTTTTTTTTTTTTCTTCAGTATTAGTTTTTTTCTGAGTAAAGACACGGCAAAAAGATTTAAATAGCGATGTCATTGCCAGATTTTTGTTTTGGGTTTATTGAAAACCAAAATTCCGCAGTTGAAGCAGAAACTTAAATGGGACGACCTGAACTTGATGGGTAAACGCGCGGCCGTGACTTGTCGGAAGCAAAGATTAACTTTATTTGAGGCTAGACATCTATTGTAGCACGAATGGAAAGTGTGTGTGGGTGGAGGTGGGTGGGTGGGTGGAGGTGGGTGGGTGGAGGTGGCGGTGGGTGGATGTGGGGGTGGGTAGGGTGGAGGTGCAGGTTTTTTCCCCCATCAAAGACGATCCGGGTATTAGCACAAAGTCAGTTCATAGTTATTAGCACAAAGTCAGTTCGTAGTTATTAGCACAAAGTCAGTTCATAGTTATTAGCACAAAGTCAGTTCATAGTTATTAGCACAAAGTCAGTTCATAGTTATTAGCACAAAGTCAGTTCATAGTTATTAGCACAAAGTAAGTTCATAGTTATTAGCACAAAGTCAGTTCATTGTTATTAGCACAAAGTCAGTTCATAGTTATTAGCACAAAGTCAGTTCATAGTTATTAGCACAAAGTCAGTTCATAGTTATTAGCACAAAGTCAGTTCATAGTTATTAGCACAAAGTCAGTTCATAGTTATTAGCACAAAGTCAGTTTATAGTTATTAGCACAAAGTCGGTTCATAGTTATTAGCACAAAGTCATTTCAATGTCATTAGCACAAAGTCAGTTCATAGTTATCAGCACAAAGTCAGTTCATAGTTATTAGCACAAAGTCAGTTCATAGTCATTAGCACAAAGTCAGTTCATAGTTATCAGCACAAAGCCAGTTCATAGTTATTAGCACAAAGTCAGTTCATAGTTATTAGCACAAAGTCATTTCATAGTTATTAGCACAAAGTCATTCCGAAGTCATTAGCACAAAGTCATTCCAAAGTCATTAGCACAAAGTCATTTCAAAGTCATTAGCACAAAGTCATCAATAAAAGCAGGTGTTTTATTTGTCTTTTTTTTATCATAGAAATCCGTTTTATTTGTCTCCTGACCATTCGACGTAACAACATAACATAACGTGTTTATTTGACTAAACAAGTACGCGTGGTGTGAATTTGAGCAAAACTGTATTGACCCAACCCCGTGCACCATCTACTTAGCGAGCAGACACCCACCATACATCTGCCAACTTCATCTGGGTCATCATAGCACGAGACGTTTCCGCCGCTTTTTTGGTTTCGTTTAAAAAACACGTCACCACCATAGAATAAATCTCATGTCTTGCCATAGGGTTGCCCTTAGGTCAGTGGTCGGAAAATCACGACTGAGTGTGGCTCGGCCAGTCGGCCGAAAAATTGGTTTTGACTCCGAAAACAACATGGCTCCTGACAGGTTCTTGAAAAGAAATTTGGCTCTCAAAAAAAAAAGTATTTTATCGTCCTGCTGCTGATTTATTTGGTTCTTTTGACTCATGAGTTTTCCGACCACTGGCCCGGGTTATATTTCATGCATCTAGTACCAGCTGGTGTCATTGACAATCACCACAATTAACACAGCTTAAGTCCAACCCCATGCCTATTTCTTATAATCCCCATGGTAGCCATTCGCGGGGTTGGGTCCGATTTGTTTTTTTTTTAAAGTGTTTATTGTTATAAAATAATTCATCAAGCGGGTAAAATAATTCTAAGGACGTCCCCATTGTGCGAGAATTAGAACCGCTCATTTTTTTTTTCTTTGTTTAAACGTCAACTGATATAAGTGCCTAAATGAAATGCCAGTTGTCTCCGTCTAGTCACGTGGTAAGAGGTGAGATATGCGGCATGCCACGGCAACACCGCGAGAAGAAGGTTTACTGCTTGGAATGTTCCGACGTGGGTCAACACATCTACAGGTTGAGAGATGACCGTGTGGGGCCTACACCTGTCTCAAAACGTGGACGTTAATTGTTGGGAACCTGCATTGACAGACAGGTGAGACCTAGACCGGTATACTTTGTTGGCCGAGATGGCTTGTTTGCCGATATGGTTTGTTGGCCAGTATGGTCTGTTGGCCGTTATGGTGTGTTGGCCGGTATGGTCTGTTGGCCGGTATGGTTTGTTGCCCGGTAAGGTTTGTTAGCCGGTAAGGTTTGTTAGCCGGTATGGTCTGTTGGCCTGTATGGTCTGTTGGCCGTTATGGTCTGTTGGCCGTTATGTCTGTTTGCCGGTATGGTCTGTTGGCCGGTATGGCCTGCTGGCCAGTATGGTCTGTTGGCCGGTACAAACCGCGGAGATGGTTTTTTGGATTGGGGTGGATTTGGGTGAAAAAGATGGCGGAATCTGTAGGAGGGACAAGAAGGCATGCTGTGGATTATATGTCGTTTTTGTTCAACACAACACACATGCAATCTTGCAAGATTAGTTCGTTTTGTATCACAAAACAACACACAAGCAAGATTGCAAGTTTAGTTCTTATTGTTTCACAACATAAGACACAAGATTTTAATATTACAGGATTAGTTAGTTCTTATTGTAACTTTGCAGTTATAATTACAAAAGTGACCAACTGTTGCGCTTAGCAGTGTAACCTGTAGCACACAAAACTCACACATGTAGCACACAAAACTCACACATGTAGCACACAAAACTCACACATGTAGCAAACAAAACTCACATGTAGCACACAAAACTCACACATCTAGCAAACAAAATTCACACCTGTAGCACACAAAACTCACATGTAGCACACAAAACTCACACATCTAGCAAACAAAATTCACACCTGTAGCACACAAAACTCACACATGTAGCACACAAAACTCACACATGTAGCACACAAAAGTCACACATGTAGCACACAAAACTTACACCTGTAGCACACAAAACTCACACCTGTAGCACCTAAAACTCACAAATCTATCACACAAAACTCACAAATCTAGCACACAAAACTCACACATGTAAATTTGCTTGGTACCAGCACCAATTATGGTTCACATGAGACCATTATGGTTGTTTAGTATCAGGAACAACATGTTCACGTGATATCATATGATTACTCGGTACTAGCGGCTGACTTGTAAATTTTATGGTTAAAAAAGAACTTAAACATATGGGAGCATTGGGCACTTATTTATTCAATGTTTTCAAGGTAGCGCCCGTCGGGTACCTAGATGGGCGCCCCTTTTTTGTGCATCTCCCACCCTATAAGTTTACATTACACCTGTGTGAAACCCCTGTCTGTAGTTGCAGCTGTGTATCCCTCTTAGTTGGTGACAAGTCGCTGATTGAATTAGTGTGATTGCAGCTTAGCTTCCCTGGCTGTGACATGTGTATGGTTGGTGTATGCTGGGATATGTTGATGACTGCTGATACATCTAGGTCGTGTTGTGTTCGTCTGACAGCCGTGTGACACTAGCTAGCATTGATTGAACGCCACGGTAGTAGTGATTTCTACATACCCCCACGCACACACACAGACACCTATACCTTTTGTCTAGTTATAGTTTACTTTCAGTGTTATAACATATGTAAATATGATATTCTCGTGTGTCTGTGTCTTGTTACAACTCTGTCTGTGCCTTGTTACAACTCTTTGCCTTGTTAAAACTCTGAGTGTGTCTGTGCCTTGTTACAACTGTGATTGTGTCTGTGCCTTGTTACAACTCTGATTGTGTCTGTGCCTTGTTACAACTGTGTCACAGCTTTTTTTTTTGTGAAAGAAGTTGTTTTGTATTTGTTTATATTGAAGACTGCGCGCGCACATAAATAAGTACAAAAGATTCATTTGATTGATCCAAATTTACGAAATGTGTTTTGATTACAATGTACAAATTCGTTTTAAAACATTCTGGTTAAAGTAACAATTTTAAACCAGGGGGACAATTTATTCTCAGACATAAAAAAATTATTTTCAAGTGCACCCCCCCCCCCAAAAAAAAAAAAATCTAGCCACACTGAGTCATCACAACTTAAGTGAACTTGATGTGATGTTTCTCAGAACTTGATGTGATGTTTCTCAGAACTTGATGCGATGTTTCTCAGAACTTGATGTCATTTTCTCAGAACTTGATGTGATGTTTCTCAGAACTTGATGCGATGTTTCTCAGAACTTGATGTGATGTTTCTCAGAACTTGATGTGATGTTTCTCAGAACTTGATGTGATGTTTCTCAGAACTTGATGTGATGTTTCTCAGAACTTGATGTGATGTTTCTCAGAACTTGATGTGATGTTTCTCAGAACTTGATGTGATGTTTCTCAGAACTTGATGTGATGTTTCTCAGAACTTGATGTGATGTTTCTCAGAACTTGATGTGATGTTTCTCAGAACTTGATGTGATGTTTCTCAGAACTTGATGTGATGTTTCTCAGAACTTGATGTGATGTTTCTCAGAACTTGATGTGATGTTTCTCAGAACTTGATGTGATGTTTCTCAGAACTTGATGCGATGTTTCTCAGAACTTGATGTCATTTTCTCAGAACTTGATGTGATGTTTCTCAGAACTTGATGCGATGTTTCTCAGAACTTGATGTGATGTTTCTCAGAACTTGATGTGATGTTTCTCAGAACTTGATGCGATGTTTCTCAGAACTTGATGTGATGTTTCTCAGAACTTGATGTGATGTTCCTCAGAACTTGATGTGATGTTTCTCAGAACTTGATGTGATGTTTCTCAGAACTTGATGTGATGTTTCTCAGAACTTGATGCGATGTTTCTCAGAACTTGATGTGATATTTCTCAGAACTTGATGTGATGTTTCTCAGAACTTGATGTGATGTTTCTCAGAACTTGATGTGATGTTTCTCAACCATAGATGGTGATGTCAATGTTATTTTTATTGAAGCGAAACTCCAAAGGCGTACTATTCAATGTATCACCTACAGACTGTCCTATAGGTGCCAAGTAGTCAATGGTTTGATTTCCCACTGTCCTGTATGTTATTAAAAACACTAACTTCCCCCCTCCCCCTCTCTATTATGAATGCATTTTATGTTATCGGATGCCTCACTGACTCGCTTAAAACTGCATCCCTAAATGATCACTTTGCCCCTAGGTAGAGACGATCACTTTGCCCCTAGGTAGAGACGATCACTTTGCCCCTAGGTAGAGACGATCACTTTGCCCCTAGGTAGAGACGGTCACGGCGGTGGCGTATCCTATTGGTTAGTTTAGTTAGTTATGTGGGGCCAGTGAAGTGACGACTGGCTTAATCAACGCTTATTCTGTTTGTGGCCAATACAGGTGGGTCGGGGGAGGGACGGCCGCAGGGGATGGGGGAGGGGCGCATCCGTCCTCATCTTAAGTTACGCCTTTGAATATAACCACCCAGTAAGACCCTTGCGGTATAGCCAGACTCCTTTTAAAAATAAAAATAAAAGTACTACATAAAAGCCACGCTGTGCTGAGACGAGCCACCTTTGGGAACGGGGTTTAATGGCCCGAGGGCCGGCCGTTAACTCGCCCCGTATGGCAGGCTCATCAGCGCAGTCAGCACCGGGCTCTGGGTTTCCTCTCCAAGAGTTTCCCATTTCCCCGGCGCTGGAGGTAGAAATGTTGCCAGGACATTCGCTGAGAGCCTGATTCCGGTGTTCTCTTTGTTTGTCTGGCAGTAATTGTTGGAAAGTGGAACGGATAATAGCCATGTAGCGTTCCTACAGATTTTTAAAAAAAATTTTTTTTACATTTTCTTAAAACACACGTGTTGATTATCTCTAGCCAGTGTGCACAACTTTTCTCGCCATGTCTTTTATTGTTTGATCCCCCCTTCCCAAACACAGCCTGCAGAAAGACTCACGATAGTATCGTTGGTCCGACTCTGTTCAAAGAACATGTAGTAATGTCACTATCGTAACTTTTTTGTCAATAATTGACTCTATTGTAACTTTGGTTGCAATAACGACACTATTGTAACATTTCTGGCAATAATGACACTAACGTGATCACTCATAACCCAGTGTATCCAGATAAGATGGATGTGACATGATCGCTCACATAACAGACTCACGCGATATCATGTGGATACAATGGAAGTGAATGAACTCACTAGCGACATCATGTTCTAAAACCGGGGACACTACCTCCCTTAACAGTGTTGGTATCGGTCATGGTTAAAACTGAAATTTAGTGGCGTCACAATTACACGTTACCTGTTACAAGCGTCAGAGTATTACGTCTTGCAGGAGGTTTCGAATCCTTGTTATTTTGGCAACGGGAGTTGCAGTGGGTGTTAGGGGAGGGAAGGGTGTTGGGGGGGGGGGGGGCAGATTGGAGTGATTTCATGGGCGAGACAGCAACGTACATTAGACGTGAAGAAAACCGCCAGATTAAGATGGGGTAATCTTGATGGGGATCTAAATTTGAAAAGCTCCGCCCGAGCTGAAAAAAATAGTCCGATGGTTTTTCCTTGGAACAGATCAAGGACGGCGTGTCATGGAATGCTGGGCTGAACAGTTGAAACCGGGCGCTGGCCGCTGTGTTAGAATTATGTGATAATCTAATCTGAGCCCAGTCGATGAAATGAAGGGCTGGGCGTAGGGGGCAGACTTTGGCTTTGGGCATCTCTATAGACATCTCAGTACTGGAATATGTGATTATCATGTCTCAGTACTGGAATATGTGATTATCATGTCTAAGTACTGGAATATGTGATGTCATGTCTCTGTACTGGAATATGTGATGTCATGTCTCTGTACTGGAATATGTGATTATCATGTCTCAGTACTGGAATATGTGATTATCATGTCTCAGTACTGGAATATGTGATGTCATGTCTCAGTACTGGAATATGTGATATCATGTCTCTGTACTGGAATATGTGATGTCATGTCTCAGTACTGGAATATGTGATTATGATGTCTCAGTACTGGAATATGTGATTATCATGTCTCAGTACTGGAATATGTGATTATCATGTCTCAGTACTGGAATATGTGATGTCATGTCTCAGTACTGGAATATGTGATGTCATGTCTCAGTACTGGAATATGTGGTATCATGTCTCAGTACTGGAATATGTGAGATCATGTCTCAGTGCTGGAATATGTGATATGTCTCAGTACTGGAATATGTGAGATCATGTCTCAGTACTGGAATATGTGATATCATGTCTCAGTACTGGAATATGTGGTATCATGTCTCAGTACTGGAATATGTGAGATCATGTCTCAGTGCTGTAATATGTGATATGTCTCAGTACTGGAATATGTGATATGTCTCAGTACTGGAATATGTGATACGTCTCAGTACTGGAACGTGCGATATGTCTCAGTACTGGAATGTGTAATATGTCTCAGTACTGGAATATGTGATATCATGTCTCACTCAATGTTCCCTTTAAGCTGCGCGGCCGCGCAGTTATCTCACAGACGCCACGCAGGAGTTTTGAGTACAGCGCATCAAATTTCTTGTAAGTGTGTGTTTGTTTTTGTGGGCTGTAAAAATTTTGCACACAAAAAAAATTGATGCTGTAAAACTTTGCTCACAACTGTATGATTTAGCACACGAACCTACAAACCTCAGAGGGAACATTGGTCTCAGTACTGGAATATGTGATATGTCTCAGTACTGGAATATGTGATATGTCTTAGTACTGGAATATGTGATATGTCTCAGTACTGGAATATGTGATATGTCTCAGTACTGGAATATGTGATATGCCTCAGTACTGGAATATGTGATATGTCTCAGTGCTAGAATATGTGATATGGCTCACTGTTGGAATGTGTGATATGCGCCCTGTTTCTTGGTGTTGTAAATATGTTGATTGGTTCAATCTCCAATGTTATTTTTGAAATGATGTTTGTATAACGGTTTCTACGTACAGAGTTCTTTCAATGTTGATTGTTTCCATGTACAGAATGTTATCAATGTTGATTGTTTCCATGTACAGAATGCTATCAATGTTGATTGTTTTCATGTAAAGAATGCTATCAATGTTGATTGTTTCCATGTAAAGAATGCTATCAATGTTGATTGTTTCCATGTAAAGAATGCTATCAATGTTGATTGTTTCCATGTACAGAATGCTATCAATGTTGATTGTTTCCATGTACAGAATGCTATCAATGTTGATTGTTTTCATGTAAAGAATGCTATCAATGTTGATTGTTTCCATGTACAGAATGCTATCAATGTTGATTGTTTTCATGTAAAGAATGCTATCAATGTTGATTGTTTCCATGTAAAGAATGCTATCAATGTTGATTGTTTCCATGTAAAGAATGCTATCAATGTTGATTGTTTCCATGTACAGAATGCTATCAATGTTGATTGTTTCCATGTACAGAATGCTATCAATGTTGATTGTTTCCATGTACAGAATGCTATCAATGTTGATTGTTTCCATATACAGAATGCTATCAATGTTGATTGTTTCCATGTAAAGAATGCTATCAATGTTGATTGTTTCCATGTACAGAATGCTATCAATGTTGATTGTTTCCATGTACAGAATGCTATCAATGTTGATTGTTCTACTAGCAAATTATTGGTTGATTTTTTTTTTTACTTATAGAACTTTACCTTTTTCAGCTCGTAACAGTTTGACATCTTGGTCACGCCTCGGTGGTTCCGTGTGATGATCACGTTGAAGACACTAGTTACCTCTCTATGGTTCCGTGTGATGATCACGTTGAAGACACTAGTAACGCCTCGGTGGTTCCGTGTGATGATCACGTTGAAGACACTAGTAACGTCTCTGTGGTTCCGTGTGATGATCACGTTGAAGACACTAGTAACGTCTCGGTGGTTCCGTGTGATGATCACGTTGAAGACACTAGTAACGTCTCGGTGGTTCCGTGTGATGATCACGTTGAAGACACTAGTAACGTCTCTGTGGTTCCCTGTGATGATCACTTTGAAGACACTAGTTACCTCTCTATGGTTCCGTGTGATGATCACGTTGAAGACACTAGTAACGCCTCGGTGGTTCCGTGTGATGATCACGTTGAAGACACTAGTAACGTCTCTGTGGTTCCGTGTGATGATCACGTTGAAGACACTAGTAACGTCTCTGTGGTTCCGTGTGATGATCACGTTGAAGACACTAGTAACGTCTCTGTGGTTCCGTGTGATGATCACGTTGAAGACACTAGTTACGTCTCGGTGGTTCCGTGTGATGATCACGTTGAAGACACTAGTTACCTCTCTATGGATCCGTGTGATGATCACGTTGAAGACACTAGTTACCTCTCTATGGGTCCGTGTGATGATCACGTTGAAGACACTAGTTACCTCCCTATGGGTCCGTGTGATGACCACGTTGAAGACACTAGTTACCTCCATATGGGTCCGTGTGATGATCACGTTGAAGACACTAGTTACCTCTCTATGGTTCCGTGTGATGATTACGTTGAAGACACTAGTAACGCCTCGGTGGTTCCGTGTGATGATCACGTTGAAGACACTAGTAACGTCTTGGTGGTTCCGTGTGATGATCACGTTGAAGACACTAGTAACGTCTCGGTGGTTCCGTGTGATGATCCCGTTGAAGACACTAGTAACGTCTCGGTGGTTCCGTGTGATGATCACGTTGAAGACACTAGTAACGTCTCTGTGGTTCCGTGTGATGATCACGTTGAAGACACTAGTTACCTCTCTATGGGTCCGTGTGATGATCACGTTGAAGACACTAGTTACCTCTCTATGGTTCCGTGTGATGATTACGTTGAAGACACTCGTTACCTCTCTATGGGTCCGTGTGATGATCACGTTGAAGACACTAGTTACCTCTCTATGGGTCCGTGTAATGATCACGTTGAAGACACTAGTTACCTCTCTATGGGTCCGTGTGATGATCACGTTGAAGACACTAGTTACCTCTCTATGGTTCCGTATGATGATCACGTTGAAGACACTAGTTACCTCTCTATGGGTCCGTGTGATGATCACGTTGAAGACACTAGTTACCTCTCTATGGTTCCGTGTGATGATCACATTGAAGACATTAGTTACCTCTCTATGGGTCCGTGTGATGATCACGCTGAAGACACTATTTACCTCTCTATGGGTCCGTACCATGATTATGATGGCATTTTGTGTTCACGCTGAGAACACTAAGAAGCTCTGTATTATACCATATCGTGTTATCGTTAAAGACACCAGCTTCCCTCCGTGATGCCATGTCATGTTCCCGTTGAAGATCCCTCACATGCTCATCCTTAACATCTCCTCACTACACTTTAGGACAATAAATCAGTGCCACCTCTTCTTCACAATCCACCCCCACCCCCGCTAAGCTCCCCCGTTAATCTTTCCGACCTCAGCAAGAAACTGTTTTTTTTTTGTTTTTTTTGAGTTGTTTCTAGTTGTGAAGAGCGCTAGATGACTTCCTGCTATCGTAATAAGCCTGGCGGTATAGGAGACTAAGACATTTTTTAATATATTTTTTTTAAACTCTTAAAAAATAATGTAACAAAGAGTAAGTGTTGGAACATTATCAAAATGTTAAAGTTCAATCTTTCTGTCGCTGTCTCTCTCTCTCTCTCTCTCTCTTTCTCTCTGCCTCTCTCCTTATTTGTCACTCTCTCTCTCTCTCTCTCTCTCACTGTCCCTCTCTCCTTCTCTCACTTTCTCTCTCTCTCTCCTTCTCTTACTCTCTCTTTCAATCTCTTTACACACATACTCTATGAATTCTGTGTTTATTTTTTACTCTGACTTCAGCTGTCATTCTTTAATTCTGTCCATCAGTATCTCAGTGACAGTAACTATCTCGTTATCTCCCCCATCAACCTCTCCATTCACTTTAACCCTCACATTCACTTTAACCCTCACATTCTGTTTAACCCTCACATTCACTTTAACCCTCACATTCACTTTAACCCTCACATTCACTTTAACCCTCACATTCAGTTTAACCCTCACATTCAGTTTAACCCTCACATTCAGTTTAACCCTCACATTCAGTTTAACCCTCACACTCACTTTAACCCTCACATTCACTTTAACCCTCACAGTCAGTTTAACCCTCACATTCAGTTTAACCCTCACATTCACTTTAACCCTGACACTCACTTTAATCCTCACATTCACTTTAACCCTCACATTCACTTTAACCCTGACACTCACTTTAATCCTCACATTCACTTTAACCCTCACATTCACTTTAACCCTGACACTCACTTTAATCCTCACATTCACTTTAACCCTCACACTCACTTTAACCCTCACATTCACTTTAACACTGACACTCACTTTAATCCTCACATTCACTTTAACCCTGACACTGACTTTAACCCTCACACTCACTTTAACCCTGACACTCACTTTAACCCTCACATTCACTTTAATCCTCACATTCACTTTAACCCTGACACTCACTTTAATCCTCACATTCACTTTAACCCTCACATTCACTTTAACCCTGACACTCACTTTAATCCTCACATTCACTTTAACCCTGACACTCACTTTAACCCTCACATTCACTTTAACCCTGACACTCACTTTAATCCTCACATTCACTTTAACCCTCACTCTCACTTTAACCCTCACATTCACTTTAACCCTGACACTCACTTTAACCCTCACATTCACTTTAACCCTCACACTCACTTTAACCCTCACACTCACTTTAACCCTGACACTCACTTTAACCCTGACACACACTTTAACCCTCACATTCACTTTAACCCTGACA
>CAXITT010000915.1:102105-117058 GCA_964033795.1 Lymnaea stagnalis | reverse complement strand
CCCCCCCAAATAGTGTGAGCATCTGCCGTCATGATATTACCGCTATGCTTACAAGAGCACGTCAGGACGCTACTATAAGAAACAGTTAACGTCCCTAGTTACTTTGATGGTTTTCCCGATGTTAAGCCTTCAAAGCGAAAGTAGAATCTCATTTTCTTTTTTTAACTGAATCCCAGCAACACACGGCTTCAGGTTTCAATATCATCTTCTCTTTGTTAGTTAAACTCGTGTTGTTGGTTGGTTTGTTTGTTGTTGGTTTTTGAACAACGCTTTCACCGTACTACATCCAAAGAAAAAACGGTGCAGACTCAAAGGTTGACCTACAGATAGTCTGAGATGTCATTTCGACATTTTAAAAAGCCTGAATTCTCCGTTAGTTGTATCAGTGAAAAAGACACAAATGGTGAAAATCTGTTTTCAAGATGTCTCAGTTTATCCCTCGCTCCATCGATTACAGTTTATTCCTACGGTTGAAAGGATTTTGGATACGTTTTAGTTGGATGAGTTATTCTGACAAGCTATTTAGTTCCCATGAACTTAGGATTATTTGACGTACAGCCCGAAGCCCTATTTTCGAATGACCTTGACATCTTGGCCCCTTTGTCTCTCTGCTCCCACCTTATGAAAATACTGCGTACCCACGGGCCCGTCATTCCCAGCCCCATCTGAAGTGGCTCCCAGCGCCCCCGCATACAACCGACACCCAGCCATAAGTGAAGTGTCAGCGGAGCGATGGCTTTTGCTGGGAAATGGGATGTTGTGTGGTGGAAGTCCGCCCAATGGTTTAAAGCTATGTTTAACGTAAATATTGGGGCGGGGGGAGGGGGGGGCGCAAAGGAAGGAATGTTGGCATTTTATTTGTGCCCCAGGACCCACTGTTGGTCCCAAGTGTGCGCAGGAAATGTACACCCAGGGCCAGGCTCCATCTCGTGTGATACCCGACACAAGCCGGCATCAGGGGAAGCTTAATCGCGATCGGTCTTTTGAATGTGTCTCAGATAACTTTTATGTCTGAGGATTGAGCTGAGAATCTCATTGTTTTATTCATACCACTTTCTTACATCAATACCTCCACCCAGACTGACGCGACCATTCGATACATCTTAGGTGGGGGGGGGGGGGGGAGGGAGGGAGGGAATGGTGAAGGGGGGCCTGGGAGTATACGTTTTGCCCTTTTAATCCCTAACATTCCACTGAAGTTACGTCCAGAGCACGTGCGTGTCTTAATCTCATTGTTTTATTCATACCACTTTCTTACATCAATACCTCCACCCAGACTGACGCGACCATTCGATACATCTTAGGTGGGGGGGGGGAGAGAGGGAGGGAGGGAATGGTGAAGGGGGGCCTGGGAGTATACGTTTTGCCCTTTTAATCCCTAACATTCCACTGAAGTTACGTCCAGAGCACGTGCGTGTCTTTCTAGATTTATCTGTTGTCTTGATCTAGGCAGGTCATGGCTTTACCCTCACTTCTCTAAACTGGCTTTTTGATGAATGCGCGTGGGCTTGTGGATGAGGGGGGTGGGGGCGCGGTGGGTTGGGGGGTGTGATCCGTATATTTTAAAACCCGTTACTCAATGTACGTGCGGCGCATTTTTATGGGCTGCTGGGGAAAAGTTTGGAAACTTGCCGGGAGAAATGATTGAAACAAACATGGCGAGCAGACCGGAAACTACAAATAGCCTTGAACACTCACGCAGAACACCACATTTTTAGTTTTACTCATATTTGATTACAGGTGACGGGATTTTTTTTTTTTTTGATTTTTTTTTTTAAAGATCTTTGAAATATCTTTGAGCGAAGACTTATCTGCCCTCCGCGCTTATCCCTTTGACACCACATTTTTTGTTTTTCTCATATTTGATTACAGGTGACGGGATTTTTTTTTTTTTTGATTTTTTTTTTTAAAGATCTTTGAAATATCTTTGAGCGAAGACTTATCTGCCCTCCGCGCTTATCCCGTTGAGCTAAATCTCGGCGCACAGATGTGGCTGTCGCGGTGGCGTGACTAGGATTAGTGCCACACGGGGTGGGCCGCCCCTCGATCCCTTCCGACGCTTGTGGGCTGGCGGCTGTTTTCCGTTTTGAAAATGTTCGCGGATCCATCTGCACCGGCCTATTGACAAATCTATGTGATCGCTTCCGCGAATTTCATGGACTTACTGATTTGTAGTATCGCCCTTTTCTTTTTTTTATCGTTAACATTACGAGATTCTGATAGCATCATGTGTTGCTTCATTGGCTCCTCCCTCATTTTCTCAAGATGACCTCCTGACGTCTCTCAACATTTTTTTTTAAATGTTAAAAGCTATGGAGAAAAAATACCTTAGCGAATTATAGCAGATTTAGTCTGTCAATGTTTGATCTTCACTAAGTCTTTTGTCTGCTTATAGCAACGTGCCGTCGTGCTGAAATGTTTCCCCGACTATCAACCTATCCATTTGCTCGCCTCCGGCAATCAGCAGTTGATCCTGGAAGGTATTTCGATAGATATATTTTTTTTAAGGCACAAATATTTACAAAAGATATGTAAATATAACCGCAAAGCCAGGTGGCACTAGTGGCATTTAACCCAGTCCTGACGTCAGGTGGCACGAGTGACATTCAACTCAGTCCTGACGTCAGGCGGCACTAGTGACATTCAACCTAGTCCTAACGTCAGGTGGCACTAGTGACATTCAACCGAGTCCTGGCGTCAGGTGGCACTAGTGACATTCAACCCAGTCCTGACGTCAGGCGGCACTAGTGACATTCAACCCAGTCCTAACGTCAGGCGGCACTAGTGACATTCAACCCAGTCCTAACGTCAGGTGGCACTAGTGACATTCAACCCAGTCACAAATATTTACAAAAAATACCTTAGCGAATTATAGCAGATTTAGTCTGTCAATGTTTGATCTTCACTAAGTCTTTTGTCTGCTTATAGCAACGTGCCGTCATACTGAAATGTTCCCCGACTATCAACCTATCCATTAGCTCGCCTCCGGCAATCAGCAGTTGATCCTGGAAGGTATTTCGATAGATATATTTTTTTTTTTTTAAGGCACAAATATTTACAAAAGATATGTAAATATAACCACAAAGCCAGGTGGCACTAGTGACATTCAACCCAGTCCTAACGTCAGGTGGCACTAGTGACATTCAACCCAGTCCTAACGTCAGGCGGCACTAGTGACATTCAACCCAGTCCTAACGTCAGGTGGCACTAGTGACATTCAACCCAGTCCTAACGTCAGGCGGCACTAGTGACATTCAACCCAGTCCTAACGTCAGGCGGCACTAGTGACATTCAACCCAGTCCTAACGTCAGGTGGCACTAGTGACATTCAACCCAGTCCTAACGTCAGGTGGCACTAGTGACATTCAACCCAGTCCTAACGTCAGGTGGCACTAGTGACATTCAACCCAGTCCTAACGTCAGGTGGCACTAGTGACATTCAACCCAGTCCTAACGTCAGGTGGCACTAGTGACATTCAACCCAGTCCTAACGTCAGGTGGCACTAGTGACATTCAACCCAGTCCTAACGTCAGGTGGCACTAGTGACATTCAACCCACTCCTAACGTCAGGTGGCACTAGTGACATTCAACCCACTCCTAACGTCAGGTGGCACTAGTGACATTCAACCCAGTCCTAACGTCAGGTGGCACTAGTGACATTCATTCCTAAAGAGAAATACGTGTTACTACATCCTAACTATTGTGATAGAACACTCCCACCCCCCACAAACTTTTTTTTTTCTTTACCTCGGAACGGCTCCAACCCTTATTTCTGAAACATCTAAATCCCAACCCTTATTTCTAAATTACATCTAATCCCAAACCTTATTTCTAAACCACATCTAAATCTCAACCCTTATATCTGAAACATCTAAATCCCAACCCTTATTTCTGAAACATCTAAATCCCAACCCTTATTTCTAAATCACATCTAAATCCCAACCCTTATTTCTAAATCACATCTAAATCCCAACCCTTATTTCTGAAACATCTAAATCCCAACCCTTATTTCTAAATCACATCTAAATCCCAACCCTTATTTCTAAATCACATCTAATCCCAACCCTTATTTCTAAACCACATCTAAATCTCAACCCTTATATCTGAAACATCTAAATCCCAACCCTTATTTCTGAAACATCTAAATCCCAACCCTTATTTCTAAATCACATCTAAATCCCAACCCTTATTTCTAAATCACATCTAAATCCCAACCGTTATTTCTGAATCACATCTAAATCCCAAACCTTATATCTGAATCATCTAACACCCCCCCCCCCTTCCTTTTTCACCCCTGCAACTGACGATCGGCCGTCATCTCGTCTCCACCTGATTGGAGCTCATGGCAGGTGTCTCGGCCGTCAGCGATCCAACGCCAGTTAACGACAGAGCCTTTTGGAAATCCAAACGAAATGGCATTTTATTAGAGGCAAAAAAAAATTAAAAAATGCGCTTCTATTTAACTCACTAAGATAATGTCAGGACGGAATCTTCTCCTTAAAGCTTATATGACCGTGTTCATTATCTAACCTCACACCTGTTATTCGGTCATGCACAGAAAGCAACGAATAGAAAAGGAAGGGGGAAGGGTGGAGAGAGAACCCCCTCAGTCTGGACGTGAGCACAGAGTCATGTCTTGTAGCTACGGCAATAATCCCCCGCACCCACCCACCCCCTCCAGCACTTAGACCCCCCACCCGCTCCCTCTACAGCGATGATGATGATGTGGTTCTGTAGACGTTGGCAATGAAATGAGCAAAATGGTTTTCACACATTCCTTTGATCCCATCTCTCAACACGTGACTGCATCACCACGTCTTGCGGCCGGGCAAGCTTCAGTCGGCTTATTTTTACTTTCTCCATTATCTTATTATCAGTATTATCGCATTGCTTTCTCTAATCACACAAACCTTTTTTTTCTTCTCTCCTTACCCCACCCATTACTGTTTAAATTTTTCCCCTTTTTCAGCAATTCTCATTGATTTTGTGTGTGTGTCGGGGGGGGGGGGGGGGTATTTCAGCAAAGACTTTTTTCTTATTCATAGTTGTCATCTTAAATAATTTGTTTCTTTGTCCATTAAGATGCTTGATATGACCTTTTCATTTTTCGATTTTTATCAATTTTTTTTTTTCTGTGCTCCCATTGATAAAGCAATTAATTGTTTATTATTATAATTACCGTTACTTTTATTATTATTTCTCTATATTTCATTAATTTCTTAGATCATCTTTTTAAAGCATACAGCAAACACTATTTGCATTTGGCCAAGTCACACAAATCTACAAGTTTAGAAAGCGGGCTGTAAAGCGAAATCGAATATCTTCTCGTTGCGTATAAAATTATAACTATGGTCACAATGGAGATTTTTATTTTAACTCAGAAGAATGCAAAATAATAATTTCCACAGGACCAACTTACTCACAGGAAGTGGTGTGGCGTTCACGACAAAAGCTGATGACGGTATATCCAGGGGCGTCATTTGGGTAGGGCAGAGTGGGGCATTTGCGCCCCCCCCCTTGAATTTTAAGGTTTTATTATAATTGATATGTACTGTGGCGCCTTCAGTATAAAAAATTCAACAAGCCGGAAAAGTTTTAAAAAAAAAAAACTGAAATGACGTTCCTGGGTAGAAAAACAAAAATGTGTGACGTTCACAACAAAAACGGGTGACAGTAGCACAACAAAAATGTGTGTCGTTCACGGCAAAAACTGGTGACACGACCAACACAAAAAAAAATACTACTAAAGTTAACACGTAATGACACATGTTGATGTTTCCTTGTTGTGCGTTCGTATTTCAGAGTCCTCGTCGTTGGCGGAGATGGCTTCTACTCGGAGGTCGTCACGGCCTTGGTCCTCAGACAGCAGCAGGCCAACGGCATCGACGCTGATGACCCCGAGGCCACCTTGACACCGTTGACTTTTCCAGTCGGCATTATTCCCGGTGGATCTGGCAACTACGTCACCAAGTACCTGCACGGCTCCACGGACCCCGTCACTGCCGCCATTAAAATTGTTTTGGGTAAGAGCTCAGTGGCTGTTTACATCACCTGGAATGTGTGTCTCGTGTGTCCATCGTCATGGTAACCAGTTTATCTCGTGTGTCCATCGACATGGTAACCAGTTGTGTCTCGTGTGTCCATCGTCATGGTAACCAGTTGTGCCTCGTGTGTCCATCGCCATGTTAACCAGTTGTTTCCCTTGTGTCCGTCGCCATGTTAACCAGTTGTTTCCATTGTGTCCGTCGCCATGTTAACCAGTTGTTTCCCTTGTGTCCGTCGCCATGTTAACCAGTTGTTTCCCTTGTGTCCGTCGCCATGGTAACCAGTTGTTTCCCTTGTGTCCGTCGCCATGGTAACCTGTTGTTTCCCTTGTGTCCATCGCCATGTTAACCAGTTCTTTCCCTCGTGTCCGTCGCCATGGTAACCAGTTGTTACCCTTCTTTCTGTAGGTAAGACGACACCGACGAACATCGTCAGTTTACATCAGGGGAGTAAACTCCAGGCCTACGCTGGTCTCTTGTTGGGCTTCGGCCTTTTCGGTGACATGATGTACATGTGTGAGAAATACAGATGGATGGGCAATGTCCGGTATAAAAGTAAGTAGTTATACAGACTGATGGACAACCTTAGATATGAAAGAAGGCGTAATAAAGCAGATGAATGGGAAATGCCTAGTATAAATGTAATTGTAATACAGCTAGGTGGGCAAAGTTCGCTATAAATGTAACTGTAATACAGCTAGGTGGGAAAAGTTCGCTATAAATGTAAGTGTAATACAGCTAGGTGGGCAAAGTTCGCTATAAATGTAAGTGTAATACAGCTAGGTGGGCAAAGTTCGCTATAAATGTAAGTGTAATACAGTTAGGTGGGCAAAGTTCGCTATAAATGTAAGTGTAATACAGCTAGGTGGGCAAAGTTCGCTATAAATGTAAGTGTAATACAGCTAGGTGGGCAAAGTTCGCTATCAATGTAAGTGTAATACAGCTAGGTGGGCAAAGTTCGCTATCAATGTAAGTGTAATCAGGATGGAAAGGCAATCTCTGATATAAAAGTAAATGTAATCAACAGGCCGTCGGATAGTTTTTGTTGGTTCTATTTTAATGGCTTTTCGTGTCACGTGAGTATAGTTATTAACTGGTTTAAAGTTTAAAGATGTCCTAATGGATGGACATTTTACTAACTAACTTACTTAAGAAAATCAGCGAACACCGAGCCGAGGCTCATATGGTCCTCCCCAACGCACCACCCCGCCAACCAAACCGGCCGTCAACCACTCCCCGGACATTTTACTAGTTTATTGAATAAGTAGTTTAAGTTTATTATTGTATAGGTCTAAAGTTTGATACCAGATGGAAACAAAAACTATACATGTTTGTTGTATTCCCGATACAACATTATGTCAAAAATAAAGAATGCTAATTTCTCTTAACAAATTTCAACCTTAGATCTGTTTTTGTCGGGTAAGTGTTTGATTGGGGAGGGGGGGGGACTTATGTTTTCTACTCTGAAATCTATTGCTTATGTTTACCTGCAGTTTTCCCGGTCAAGTGTATATTCAGTCGGAGGTTGATCAACGCAGAGGTGGAGTATCTAAAGGAGAGTACCGGCCAGTGGCACAAGGCCAATGGCTCGTTCTACAGCGTTGAGACCGGCGTGGTGGACCTCGCAGACAAGGAAACCAAATTAGTCCCAGTGTTTGGAGACTCCGCCCTGAATCTCCATCTGGTCACAGAATGTCCCCTGGGTGACCACATCAAACAGTTGACCAAAGTTGCTGACTGGGTCTCTGGGGCAGTAAGTGGCTCATTCTTAAAGTTTGAATGTTTAGTGTCACATTTAACATTGCCACTCCCCTCACGCCACACTCCTCTTACACACTAAACCCTCATGACCCACTCCCCACACATCCTATGCCCCCATACTTTGCCCCTCACACCACACTCCTCTCATACACTAAACTCTCATGACCCACTCTCCACACATCCTATGCCCCCATACTTTGCCCTCACACTAGACTCCTCTCACACACTAAACCCTCATGACCCACTCCCCACACATCCTATGCCCCCATACTTCGCCCCCCCCACCACACCCCTTCTCACGCCACACTCCTCTTACACACTAAACCCTCATGACCCACTCCCCACTCATCCTATGCCCCCATGCTTTGCCCCTCACACCGCACCCCTCTCATACACTAATCTCTCATGACCCACTCTCCACACATCCTATGCCCCCATACTTTGCCCTCACACTAGACTCCTCTCACACACTAAACCCTCATGACCCACTCCCCACACATCCTATGCCCCCATACTTTGCCCCTCACACCACACTCCTCTCATACACTAAACTCTCATGACCCACTCCCCACACATCCTATGCCCCCATACTTTGCCCTCACACTAGACTCCTCTCACACACTAAACCCTCATGACCCACTCCCATACTTTGCCCCTCACATCAACTCCTGGAACACCTCCTCCTCTCTTATCGCATTCCTCTGACATCCCGCAACCTCTTAACTCACTTCCCACACACCCAATTTCCCTTAAATTTCATACTCCTCACACCGCACTCCCCCACCACACTCCCACACACCCTATTCTCCACACACTTAAGCTGCAAACTTTTTACTGATGCAGAGTAAACCGGTAAATCGGTCATGTTTATATGAATCTGATGCCAGAGTTTGATCCGCCATCTTTGGAAACACCAGGGTGCCAAATTTGGTTATGACACCAATGATGCACCTTGAAAATTATTGGTTACTTAAATTTTCTAAAACAATAGAAGCTGTTTAGAGGTAATTAAATTAACTAAAACGATTCTCTACCCCTAAACCGTGTGTCCCTTACACCCCACCCTCCACCACACTCCCGACATCCCAAAACCCACTCCCAACACCAAATTCCCTACTCTACACACCCCCACTCTCCACAACCCCACTCTCCACACCACACTTAACACACCACACTCCTGTACCCCACTCTCCACATCACACAGTAAACACCACACTCCCACTATAGATTTACTCCGAACATATTTCATTAATATGCCAGTTGTGCATATGCAGTATGTTGGCTGAGGGATATGATTTAGTTGTTGTTTTTTTTTCTCCATACTTTACATATGACAAGATCCCAACCTATGTTTATTTGTTAAATTCTTTACGCGACGTGATGTTTTGTCTCGCCAGTATGACTTCAACTTCGTACAAACAGAGAGGGTGTTGCGTTACAGAGTTTCCCTGGCCAGCCTGCCAACTGTCAAACTGGCCGGTGGGGAGGAGGTGTTAGCAGATCATTACTACGTGAACTTGGACGGGGAAGCTATACTCATTGATAAACCCAGCTTTGATGTCAGGTACTTCAAACACCTTTTTTTTTTTTTTTTATGATATTCATACATTGGATTTGAACTAATTGTTTTATTATCCTATCATTCTTTACCAGTTTTCAACAGTTGTAAGTTCGGAAACTTACAAAACGACCCGCTAAAATAAAAATTTTCAGGTAGTTCAATTGCGTTTTTTTTTTTTTTTTATGATATTCATACATTGGATTTGAACTAATTGATTTATTATCCTATCATTCTTTACCAGTTTTCAACAGTTGTAAGTTCGGAAACTTACAAAACGAGCCGCTAAAATAAAAATGAATTTGTTTGAAATGGCCATTATCTAGGAAGAAAATCAGATTAGTGTAAACAACTAACCTACACATGCTCATTATATAGGAAGAAAATCCAATCAGTGTCAACAGATAACTAGCCTAAAAGGCCATTATATAGGAAGAAAATCCAATCAGTCAATAAATAACTATGATGAAAACTAAGACCAAATCATTGATGTATCACTTTAACGAAAACTTAACATTCTACAAATATTTTTGAACAACTGCATTCGTAATAACATAATTTAAATGAATATTTTACAACTATAGTGGAAGGGGAAAGGAATCAACATAATTTAAAAACTTAATCTCTCTCTCTATATATATATATTATATTTTTTTAATTCACAGATTGCACACGGGAATCTTTCAAATTTTTGGAGAAATGCAACTCTAATGTCTGCCTATTGAAACACTGATAGTGCTCTAATGTGTGCCTATTGAAACATTGAAAGTGCAGCCATGATAAGAGAACAGAGCATTCAGTGTTGAAAGAAAACAGATTGTGATAAATGTTTGTGTCTGCTGTATGATTCTACTCATCCGAACCCCCAAGGAACAGAATGTGTTTCATCAAGTGTAATCCTTAAACAACGGGGCAAGCGGATAACTAAAAGAAACGCTTTGCTGTGTCCACAAACCTGGTCAGGTGCCTCTATTGGTCAGTAGCCTCTATTGGTCAGTAGCCTCTACTGGTCGGGTGCCGCTATTGGTCAGTAGCCTCTACTGGTCGGGTGCCGCTATTGGTCAGTAGCCTCTACTGGTCAGGTGCTTTAACTGGTTCCCTCATGTGTTCTAATAATTCTAACATAAGGTGTTGTCATACATTCAAAGACAGAGACAAGCAATCAGACAGCTATTTGTGATGTAGATAAATGTATATATTATATAGAACTGTGACATCTACCTGTGAACGATCGTGCAACCCATTACTATGTAATCTGTACAATCCATGATGTAATCTATGATTATGTTGTTATATATCATATTTCCCAGGACGACAACAGAGCTGAGGGCTCAGTGACAATAACTTCTGTAAAAATTGAAAAAAAAAAGGGTGGGGGGGTGTTTAGCTGGTCTGGTGGTACTTTTGAAATATTCTACTGAAATATTGTATAAGGATAACAAAAGGATTTGATATCAAATCACACATTTAAAAACTCGAAGGAATTGAAGGGAAAAAAAAACACTACAGTATGGTGATGAAGACCAGCTGTGACTTTTGCAAAGTTTCTAGCTAAGTGAGTTCCAGTCTCCAGGCCAACCCTAATTTAGACAAACCCTGTGTCCTACCATCCCTGATATAGCAAACCACCTCTCCCCCCCCCCTTTCTTTTTTTTTTCATTGCCCAATTATTGATAAAGGTCTTAATGTAACCAGGTTAACTTTATAAAAATTCTGAAAGATAAATGAAAAAATTATCAAATAAAATTGATGTGGTTTTTGGGGTTTTTTTTGGTTGTTTTTTTTTTAAGTTTGTGTTGGCCTGTGTAACAGAACACAATGAACTTTAAATGATTTGATTTAAGTTTGTGTTGGCCTGTGTAACAGAACACAATGAACTTTAAATGATTTGATTTAAGTTTGTGTTGGCCTGTGTAACAGAACACAATGAACTTTAAATGATTTGATTTAAGTTTGTGTTGGCCTGTGTAACAGAACACAATGAACTTTAAATGATTTGATTTAAGTTTGTGTTGGCCTGTGTAACAGAACACAATGAACTTTAAATGATTTGATTTAAGTTTGTGTTGGCCTGTGTAACAGAACACAATGAACTTTAAATGATTTGATTTAAGTTTGTGTTGGCCTGTGTAACAGAACACAATGAACTTTAAATGATTTGATTTAAGTTTGTGTTGGCCTGTGTAACAGAACACAATGAACTTTAAATGATTTGATTTAAGTTTGAAAAAAATTATTTTTCAACTTAATTAAATTTTTTTGTCTAACAAAATGATATTTTCTTGGTGTTTCCTTCCTGTAAGAATTGTTGGACTGGAATTTTTTCACTTTACAACTCGTGTTTATTTTACCTGACATGTTCATGACCCTTTATTTCTTTCACTACTCTCTACTGACATTATTTTTCTTTCTTTCTTTGCTACTCAACACTACTAATTCTATAATGATTTCTTTCACTACTCTCTACTGACATTATGTTTCTTTCTCTCTTTGCTACTCAACACTACTAATTCTATTATGATTTCTTTCTCTACTGAAATTGTATTTCTTTCTTTCTTTCTTTCTTTGCTACTCAACACTACTAATTCTATTATGATTTCTTTCTCTACTGAAATTGTATTTCTTTCTTTCTTTCTTTCTTTACTACTCAATACTACTAATTCTATCCTTCTCTTCTTTCTTTTCCCTTTAGTGGATTATTTTTATGTTGAAACCAAAGCATTACATTTCCCCCCCCCCCCCCCCCCCCCCCCCCCCTTTTTTCTTTTTTTTTTTTTTTTTTTTTTTTTTTTTTTTTTGTTTGTTTGCTTTGTCATTTTGTGATTCTATTCTGCCATTGACTGATAGAAACTTGACTTGGTGCTTGCTTACCATTGGTGCTAGTGTCATTTGAACTTTGAACTACTAAGATATGGTCCTAAGTGCAGTCACAATTGAAGAGGGTTGTTGTTTTTTTTTCAAATAACTGATTCCCAGAGTTTTTTCTTAACATGATTACGACAAACATTTCTATTTCTGTGAATCATTAACTGTTATTAATTGACTGAATTTGGGGAAATGATGGAGATGTGTTTACTAGAGACAAACATTTCTATTTCTGTGAATCATTAACTGTTATTAATTGACTGAATTTGGGGAAATGATGGAGATGTGTTTACTGGAGACAAACATTTCTATTTCTGTGAATCATTAACTGTTATTAATTGACTGAATTTGGGGAAATGATGGAGATGTGTTTACTGGAGACAAACATTTATATTTCTGTGAATCATTAACTGTTATTAATTGACTGAATTTGGGGAAATGATGGAGATGTGTTTACTGGAAACAAAGATTGTGTATCATGTGACAAACTCTATTTCAGTGCTGTCCAAACTAGAATTTGTATAACTGCTGATGGTGAATGTTCTTGTCGATGATTTCATAAACGAAAAGGAATAAAATACCGAGGGAGATTTTCTTTTAATTTTTAAAAAAAAAACGATTCAACAAATTCTTAAAAGCTCTGGGCAAATCTTGATGTCATGGTGAATTATGATGTGAATTGATGGTTGTGATGTACATGAAAATATTGATGTTATTTGATTTGTTGCTTGGACTATGAACCTCTGTGGGGTTGTTTTTTTTTTTACAGTTGTACAGTGTACATAGTATTCTATCACGCATCATTTACTCCTAGAGGATGTCATGATATAAACATGTCAGTTTCAGTGCATCAGGTTTTTGTGGATAAGTGGATCGGACAAAGAACTATTTTTTTTCATAATTATTTATTTATTTAATTTTTTAATGGTGTTTTTTTTTATTTATTTGTGGAATTGATCATTTTTAGAAAAGAAAATATTTAAATGATTTTTTTTTTTTTTTTTTTTTTTTTTTTTTTTTTTTTTTTTTTTTTTTTTTTTTATTTTTATTTATTTTTTTTTTATATTTTTTTTTTTTTTTTTTTTTTTTTTTTTGTAAATAATAGTGTTATAACTACAGGTTAAATATAGTTTTCTTAAAATTATTTTTTATTGAAATTGTATTTATAAAAATATTTTCATGTGGACTGTCCATGATGATGATCTGATGTGAAAATATGCTTCTTCACATGATAAAGTCCCTTTTACAATCGTCCCATGGCAGTTTCTACTCTTATCAATGGTATATCACTACACAGTTCTTTTTTTTTTTTTTTTTTTTTTTTTTTTTTTTTTTGTAAATAATAGTGTTATAACTACAGGTTAAATATAGTTTTCTTAAAATTATTTTTTATTGAAATTGTATTTATAAAAATATTTTCATGTGGACTGCCCATGATGATGATCTGATGTGAAAATATGCTTCTTCACATGATAAAGTCCCTTTTACAATCGTCCCATGGCAGTTTCTACTCTTATCAATGGTATACCACTACACAGTTCAAAGTTCAGAGGTAGTTTATTAGTTCAAACCTAATCAGGATATTTGGCGGAAAGAAGAAATTAGTTGAAAGAATCTCCCAAGTTTGACTGACTTCAAACTAAAATATATTGATGTGGATTTATTTATAAATGGAGACAATCTAGAAATGTTACTGAAACTTCCATTGTTTGAGATATCCTTACCATACTACAACTGCCAAAAGTCTGTCCCAAAGCTAGTTCCATGAGATACAACACACGTCCCAGTTTGACAAAAACCTGCAGATTTGCGATCTTACAGCCAGACCATTGGGATTTTAAATAAAAATCTATTGCTTCAACTTTCTCTACCTATTTTTGTAACATTGACAGTTTATGTGTGCAAGCATAAAGTATTTATAAGTCTTAGTATTATCATTTTTTTCACTTTCACTATCACAGCAGTACTTGACTTTAAAATGAGATCATCAAAAAATAATAATTTTTTTATATTAATCTGCTCCGTACGCAATTTGTATATTTGAGTTCTGTACAAGTATTGAAAATTTGCTCCAAATATGTAATGTATTTTTGAAAGGAAATGGAAGCCGCACATCTTAATTCCAACTTTCCCATGTGTGAAACTTGAGAAAAAGTTTTGACTGTAAATGGTCTGGTGTGACACCATGATAAGGCCCTCAAATTCATACAGTGAATGTAAGCACATGGGAAATATCCATTAAAAAAAAAAGGGAAATGTCCAGGAAAACATGGGTGTCAGAAAAGCATGAGGTCAGTAAATTTCCACTGTTATTTACTCTGAGTTGTGGCAATATACGAAATTTAAACAAAATATTACAGACAATCTAAAATATTATCAACTGTTTAGTAGATAAGAGACAGAGTGGTAAGGATTACTTTCATGCTCAATTGTTGGGTTTCTCAACCAGTTTGAGGACCACTGTAATATTTTATAATTTTTATTATTATTATAACCAGTATTTTCTTTTTTTTATGTATGAGATCCAGTGTTTATCTAATGTGGTACACCCTTCATCTTGTGTCAATCACTATGTGACCATCTTCATTAGATCCATTGTTTATCTAATGTGGTACACCCTTCATCTTGTGTCAATCACTATGTGACCATCTTCATTAGATCCATTGTTTATCTAATGTGGTACACCCTTCATCTTGTGTCAATCACTATGTGACCATCTTCATT